>APFE030861235.1:5368-20367 GCA_000404065.3 Pinus taeda
ACCCTAAATTGCAGATCCTCAACTTGCCACCAAAAAACCCCAAAAAAACCCCAAATCAACTTTCAAATCAGTTTACTAGCCTAATATCTGTGTTACCTTGATTGGTCATCTCTTCCCATTGAAAATTTAACGAGATTGACCGGAGAGAGCCTTCTCATACCCCGTAGGGCTAGCTACGAGGTGAAATGGTTTGATGTTGCCTTGAAGGTTTGCCTTTCTCAGCCTGAGGTGAAATCTCAAGCGCTAACAGAAAACATGATGGAGAATGCTCCAAAGCCAAGGAGACACATGAAGGTGTTCCAAGAAGGACTTTCATTACATGTCCATTACCTCAAGTTTGTGAAGTTTGTATTCATGAGGAATGCAAAAGTTTTATACCCACTTTGCAAGAAGATACTCATAAGCATAAAACTAGTGGAAATGGAAAACAAGAGGATGTAGAAATCTCTAAGGTAATTGAAACCATTGTTGGTATTCGGAAGAGAGCTACTACCTCATCAAATTCACCTCCTTAAGAAGGCGACAAAGGTGAAAGTGCATGGTATAAATATGCCTTTAATCAAGTTTCTTTTGATTATGATAAACATAGTAAATCTTCGCATAATATTTGGAGAAAATTTACATGTTCCTTTTGTGGTTTGAATAACCATACTATTTCTAGGCATTGGAAGAGGATAGCCATACACATGAAACTTTCAAAAAAAAGAAGACAAATCCAAAGGTCCATTGGATAATGGAGACCATGTTGAAAACAAGATGAAATTATTTTTCACTCATTGCCATAATCAGGATCATGTTGTAGACAAGTGTTGGACTTTACATCCAACAAGTCACCCACCACATGGAAAAGATGGTTCCATAATTGATGTGGGTCAGGAGGATACACATGATGAATTGCAACTGAAAGAAGTGTCATTGAAATGGTTTGGAAAGAGAAAGTTAGATTTCTTAACCAATTAAGGCCTTGCATTTCTTTTGATAACTGATGCAAATAAGGCAACATTTGCATTTCTTTATTGATGTGTCTCCTTGTTATTTGGATGCATTTATTTTCTCCTAAAAGTATGCTACCTATTGCATGAAGCAAGATGTTGGAAAAGTAGAGGTATGTTGACTCACTTAGATGCAACAAAGATGGCAATTTGAAACTACAAATTTGCGTATGTTGCATTCTTAAACTTTGATGTTTACGCCAAGAAGGTGTTCAAAAGTGGAGTATGTTGACTCATATTATTTTAGCAAATTTGGTCATTTCATCTCTTTAAGTACTCGTACATACAAATGGGATTCTTGTACTTGTGGTTGTACTTGTGAGAGAGTTGAGAATTGTTATACATGCATGAGATTTTGTGTGTGTGAACAGTGGAATGTTTTATAGTTTCACTGTGCTTGAACATGCATGAGTGATTGAATTGTGTTGGTTGATTGCTTTGTTAACATGTATGTTGTCAACTTGAGAATGTTGATCATTTTCACATGCATGAGTGTCAGTTGTGTGGTTGATTGATTGTTACATGTATGTTATATCGCCTTGGAAGAATTGATTTTGTCTCCAAATATGAAAAGGATATGTTACGAATTGTTTCATGAGAATGTGGAATTCTTGTTGTAAATCATCAAGTTGTTGTACATGCTTTTGCTTGACTTGAAAGTCAATTGCTTTGAAGAAGTATGTTTTTTCGACTTGTGTCTAGTCGATGTTTTATACACCAAGATGTAAGAGTACATGGTGATGTTCACATGATGTGACATTTGTTTCTTTGAAGAAGCAAAATTAAGAGGTCATCAAGTTATATATTCTTCTCTGAGTGTTTTTCAAACACCATTAACTTTGAAAAACAAGATGAGTGTGTTTCTTGTGACAAAATGTCGCAGGATTTTGGAAGGTCTAAGCTTGAGCAAGAGGCTCATGATTAGCCTTCATTCTCAAATCATGACATGAGAAACTTGTTAATACTGGAGGATGATGGAATCAAGAAGTGAAAGTGAACAAAAATGCCAAAAAAAATTGCAGCCCTTGTAAAATATCAAATGGTCTGCAATGCGATTTGATGTGTTGATGCTAAGAAGCAAAAGAGATGGCGAATGCATTATTCCAGATGTGGAATTTGGAATCATGGAGGTAAAATAATGGTCATTTCTTTTATTTTTATTACTGATATTGGAACTCATTATTGTAGCTCACTCAGATGGGCTTAACTTGGAAAAGTGGTTTCCAAGGAGAAGCTTGCATCGAATGCATGTGTTGCGAAGCAGGAATATGATTCGTAGTGGGAAGGCCATCAACCAGCTTTACAAGCACCGAGGGATAGCTTTGGTATAGAAGAGTAATCAACAAGTAGCGAACAAGTGTTGGATTGGGTCAGCAACAAAAGGAGAAAATTGGTTGAAGTGCCAAGCCATTTGCAAGGCAAGGCATGTCAGTGAACCCAAGTGGTTGTCATGGAGATTTTTCCAAGTAGAATATATTTATAGAACTTGGGAAGGAGAATAGTATTCAAATCTCATAAAATAACCAACTTTTGTGGGTCCAAAAGCTTGTCAGTGGGAAGGAGTGATCGTAATCTAGATTAGGGGCAAAAATTAGCTCAAAAATCAAAGTGCTTAGAATCGCTCGAAACCTGAACGACCACGTTTGTCTCGGAAAAATGATCCCAACACAACTCTTTTAATTGGAAATAGAGTTCATATGAGGAAGATAACAAGTTATGTCTGCTTTGCCAAATAAAAGAAAAAAAATGTACAGTCACTGCACAGTCAACAATCTATACTGCTGATGTGGCAAGTGACTGGGCAGAGTCAAAGGTCGGTCAAAATCCAATCAGATTATGCCAAGTGTTGCATTTCTATTAGTCAGCAAGTGTGGTGATGTGGCATGTTTTTATTGGTTCAAGAATGGACCAATGAGGTGGGGACAGGTGGTAATCTCAGAGGCCGCCATGTGTCCCTCCCCAAAGGATTGACTATGGCGCACTTTACCAAAATTTTATGGTAGGTTGGGGGGTTGAACCCAGGACTTGCACCATATAAATCACATGACATATTGTTCTACCATGCTTTAGTTCTTAACTATATACAATTGTAGTTTATATTTAAATGTTAACATGGTGGAGTTTAGGGGTAAATCCATTGACAGATATTGCCAACATGTGACCAAACCATCTGACGGTCAACACACACGGTAACTAGAAACGAAGGCCAGCAAACCACAACATTTACCACTTGGCATGTTATCACTCACCCTACCCACCAAGCTACAACAAACCATTACTGCCAGAAAACCGTAGCATTTACCACGATATTTATGCTGACATGCGACCATCACTTAGAACCGGTGGCCAACAAATCGTAATCGTCAGTCTAACCATCCGAAAATGTACCATGTGACTACTACAATACTTAAGGCTAACAATTAGCCTAACCGTGTCAATTAAACGCGTGGTGTTAGCACTAAACTCAGTTAACCGTTAATTAATCCGAGTTTAACATTATTTAAACTCATAGTTAAATTCGATAGATTTTTTGGCAGTCCCTCCAAATTTGAGGATTCCTCTAGTTTTAGCAGGACTAACTAGAGTTCCTCCAGTTTTAGTGGAGATTTACTAGGAGAAACTGTTTTGACCATAACTTGGGAAAAAATCAACCAATTTGAGAGCAAGAAAAAGTGTTCCTAGCTAATTTAGGCATTCTGAGCACATTGAAGTAGGTTTCAAGAGCAGTAGGGCATTGTATCTAAAACTTTTGCAATCTTGAGCTAATACAGAGGCTCGAGCCATGGAAGCTAGACTAAGGAGATGTAGCCCAAGAGGGGTGAACTCCTTTATCAAAACCCTATGTTAAGTTTTAATATTGATGATTTATTGTACATTTGATTGATGTTGTTCAACACTTTACTTTCATGTTATTTTTCTCATGAACTTAACATAAAACTTGATAAAATTTACATTTTTTCATTCATAAACACCATAAGGGAACCTATGCACATGAAGCAAAAGATAAGCAAGTGTTTTTAATTATGAAGAATTAGCACAAAAAAACTAACATTCAATAATAGATCACATGCCTTGGGCTGGCTCCAACTACGCACTACACATTTCCAGGAGCTAGTCTCCTAGCTTGGCCACTGAGACTATGCAATGCATAGTCTCTCCCAGGCCCTGACCTAGACTGAACTACACATTACATAGTTCTAGTCATCAAGCTTCCACACTGACCAATGGGACTGCATAGTGCATAGTTCCCATAGTTAGTCAGTCACCCTTATTAGTCAAAATTGCAAAATCCCTGTCATGAGACGCCCTAATTATTGCTTGATCATGCTATGAAGTTAGATTTTCAAGAGCTAATGTTTGTTTGCCATGAGTACCCTTTCTGTCCCACAGGTACCACACTTATGAAGAACTTCTCTTTAGCAACCTTTGTACCATGGCACCAAAGAGAGTTGGTTCAAGAGAGACCACTGAAAGTAGTACTAGGGAAGTAGTTGAGTAAGCACTAGTTAACTTGCCAATATATGCGGACATTCACCTGTTCATAGAAAATGAGTTAACAATAACATGGTATCAAGTCCAACAACAATAGCAGAATGCGAAAATCTAGTAAAATATCATGGAAAGAGGAATTTGCTAACATAATAGATGGAGAACAAAATTGTAGAGTGAAAGAAGATTCATTCTTGATGCAGGAATATTTGGAAGCAAAAGAAAAATGGAGCAAACGACATAGACGAAAAAGCCGAGGAAGAGAGAAAAGCAAAGCTTGCAGGTAGCAAAACTGAAATCGCAGCAAGCATAACAAGAACCGAAGGAATAAAGGGAGTTTAGGAGGAAATAAAAAGAAGAGAAGTAGAAGAAAGAAGAAGAACAAAGGTAGGTGCAATGATGGAGGAAATAACAACAATATAGCCTGATGAGTCAGAACAACCAACAAGCGAGGAAGAGAGTGAACAAATGCAGGATTGGGAGTTTGCTCAGTAGATTGAGAAACTTATTGAAGTGATGAACATGGAGTTGGAATATGAGCCACATAATAAAGATATTGACCTTATGCAAAGAGCACCAAAGATAATCTCTCAGTCTCCACCACCTCCAGTGTCAGAACTAGTCCCAAGCGAGTAAAGGGGATATTGTTCTCCTTGAGGATGATCTGGTCATGGATGTGTGCAATCTATCATTTGATGAGTTGTGGAAGAATATTGTACATGCATGAAGGAAGCACTTTCTAGATGATCATGCATCCCTTGCATTCATCAAGTTAAGGGTGATAGTGTCGGACACCATGAAATATCCAACTGCCCTCGCCAAAGCCATCTTGGCCTATTGATCTAAAATGGAGCTGATTAGTAATGCTGTGCTAATTCCCCATTTAGAATAAAACCCAAGATGCTTATCATTTTCTTATCAAGTGCTTAAGGATTCACCATTTTTTTGTTTAATTAACTAATTCCCATGAGAGTTTCTTATGTAAATGTTATCAACAATTTAACATAAAAAATATGTTGAATAGCAGCAAAAGAACGGAAAGTAACATCAAAATACAACACACAACATAGATATTTGATGAGGAGTTCACCCCTCCTGGGCTACGTCTCCTTGGTCCAGCATCCAATGCTTGGGCCTCTCTATCATGCTCAAATTACAACAAAAGTGTGTTTATAATGCTCAAATGCCTCTAAAACCTATCTCAATGAGTTTATAATACTAAAGAATGGCCATCTAGCCTCTTTTTTCATCCAATTTGGTGAAAAAATGAATAAGTTATGACTTCTCCTAGTTTTTCCACTATTCGTTCCACAAATTGCTCCAAAACTGGCATGATCCTACAAATTAGCCCCAAAATCTACTAACTGGATGAACATTTTTCTTGGTGGTAGGCCATAACCTATTGGCTATATCGCTACAATCGGCATAAAAACTCGACAGATGGTCTTATGGACAAAGCAGCGATTGTGCAATTGTGATATTGACGGACTCAACGGGGTTATTAATTAGAATGCATAACTTATCAAACCCGAGATCCTATCGCTCATCGCAATCGAGGGAGTCTTATCGATGGTCATAAATATGTGGGACCTATGTGTGATTGCGATTTGTGATATCACATCGCAACTCGAACCTGCGAGGAGCCAATTCTGTCATATTTCACTCACTTCACCAGTTGCGATTGCGATTTGTAATTTCCTTATCTCATCACAACCCTGGTTGTTTTGGGATCGATTTGAAACACCTTTCCACCCGCAACTGCGATTTGTTAAATGTGGGGGCCAATGGTGGCTTGCCACTTGGCGCCTCCTCATTCGCTAAAGGGATTTGCCACGTCATCCAATCCTGCCATGTAGACAAGTCAAAATTGAAATTTGACTTGCTCTAACTTTTGTATACGAGCTCGGATGTGAGTGTCGTTCACATCGTTGGAATTAGAATGATGAGATCTTCAATCTAAAGCGAAGTTTAATAAAATTCTAGCACTTTAATTTTTGAGCATAAACTTGAGCATGTGATCACTCCTCCGCACTAGAAGCCTTTTGGACCCCAAAATATTATATTCAGTTATTGAAAAGATGAGGGTACTGTTCTCTCACCTTCCCCTCTTCAATCCATTTGGCCTTTAATGGATTTGTACCTTTGAGACGCAATTGAAGATAATCAACATTTCCCCCTTTTGTTTTCATTGTTCTTCAATCAAAGGAGGCTCATACAATCTCAAATTTTCAACATTAACAACAAAATTAATTTGCATATATGAAGGTAAATCAAGCTTGAAAGCATTATCACCAATGTTTTCTAGAATTTTAAATGGACCATAATGGATTGGTTTCAGCTTTTTAACTTCACCTTGAAACCTTTCCTTGCTAATGTAAAGATAAAATTCATCACCTACTTTAAACTAATGATCCACATGATTATTATCATCCCTTGCCTTATACTTGCCTTGACTCTTTTCTAGTTGTTCTTGAACTATTTGGTGAATCAACTGAATTTTCTCAATGAATTTATTTGCTTTGTCTATGTTTCTATGTCCATCTACATCCACATGTTTCTCAAAGATGATTTCCAAAGGATATTTAGGAAAATAACCAAGACATTCCTCAAAAGGCGCAGTTAGAGTAGATGAGTGTTTTGCTCGATTGTAAGCATGCTGAATATAATGCAACTATTCATCCCACAACTTAGGATTTTTTATGTAATATCCTCTTAGCAAATGAATAATTGTCATGTTAACCACTTCAGTTTGCCCATTTGTTTGCGGATGGAAGGCTATACTTTTCTTCAACTTTGTGTCCATCAAGTTCCATAAATTTGACCAAAAGTTCCCAACAAATCGGGAATCACAACCACTTACAATAGAAGTAGGAAATCCAAAATGAACCATACATTTTGAAAGAAAAATTGAGTTGTTTGTTCAGCTGTAATTTGTTTTTAATATGCACATCTTGCTGAATCTATCCACAACTACATACAAATAATCATGACCTTTTCTTGATAAAGGAAGACATCCTACAAAATCCATAGAAACACTCTCCCATGGACGTGTACAATCCTAGTTTCCTATTACTAAGCTTACTGACTGCACACAATGAACAACCTCTGATAAAACATGACACACTTTCAAGCATACGAGGCCAGTAAAAATACCTCTGAAGATTTGCCACTGTTTTACTTACACCGAAATGTCCAACAATAAGAGAAATGTGCACATCCCTTGTGACATTTACTCTCTCTCCCTGTGGAACACAAATTTTTCCCTAATGATACAATAGATTATCGTGTACATGGTAGTCTAATTCCTCAACTTGATGGCCTTGACTCAAGTTTGAATATACCTCTTGAAAGTTAGCATAATGTGCCTATTGCTCAACATAACTTTCAGGCAAAATAAAATGATTATTGAGTAAAATGGCTACATTGACAATTGGTCAAGAAATCATATCAACAACTCTGTTATAAATACCTTTCTTGTACCTAATTACCAAGTGGAACTGTTGTAAGAATCCCATCCAACGAAAATGCCTTGAATGTTGCAATTTTGTTTGAGATTGCAGATATTGCAAAGGTTGATGATCAATGTGAATAATGGTTTCTTTTCCCATTAAATAATGCTTCCATTTCTTCACACTTTGCATGAATGCATAAAGCTCTTTATCATATGTAGGATAGTTAATAACAACACCATTAAAAATCTCATAATGAAATGAAATGGGCTTACCATGCTGTAAAAGAATTGCACCCATGGCGTAGTCACTTGCATCTGTTTGTATTTCAAATGGTTGTTTCAAATCCGACAATGCTATGTAGAAATTTCTCTATAGATCAACTACCTCTAATACCATGTAGAAATTCTCACTGTAGATCACCTGATAATGCAATGTAACTAAAGAAAAATAATTGATCTACTTCTACAAACAAACTTGCAGAAGCTTAATTGAATTTGAGCAAGATCAACCAGAACACATATAACAAAGAAGAAGATTCAATCACACATTAAACACAAAAGAATACTCTGGGGAAAGCCTCAGCTAAAAACCCCACTATCTATATTATCATACAAGTGGAAATATCTCAGGATTACATAAAGCTTTAGCTCTCAAGCTATCCAGATCTCAGTACAATCCCTCACTCATGCTCATAGATAGAATAGGCAACACATATGCCTTCCTTCAGTCCTCCAAGCCTCCTATTTTCTTGAGCAATTTCTCCTGGGTCCTCTAGCTACAACCTGTGTGATTCTCACCTCACAAACAACACTGACCTCTGAAATAATTGTGCAATCCTGAAGGAGATTATTCCTTCTGCATGGATGAGTTTCCTTTATAGGAAAATTCTTCCAACTGATAGTACAATGTCCCTATCTTTAATCTCAACTAGGTCTTTCTCTGAACTGACATGCATTGGTTATTTATGAGAGAATATCCAGTTATCTGGAGAACATTAGTTGCATTCATGTATGCATTAACTAACTGAACTCACAATTAGTTCCTCAAACTGTTTGGAACTAATTTAACTGGACTTAACTCAGTTAACTGAGCTAAATAATTTCAACTCAAATACAACTCATCCTTATCTCCTTAATTAAGCGATAAATTCCTCAATCAAAGGGATAACCATTGCATGATTTCACAAAGACTACATGTTTGAATTTCTCCAACTAATTAACTCAAGATGAATTAATTAATTATTTTTCAAACAGTTGTTGAGATCAAATTCGAATTTTAATTCTCAAATTTAATTTAGGGACTAATTAAAATTGGAATCTATCCCGAAATGATATTTATAGCAATGCTATTTTTATCATTTCTAGTTTTTGCTATTTCCAAAAGAGTTGGAGTATATCCTGAAATGCTATTTATAGCAATGTTATTTTTAGAATTTCTAGTTTTAGCATTTCTTGTTACTATTTTCAACACTCCCTCTCAACAAGAAAGGCATTCAACTCGAACCCGATCCTGAACCTTTGGAATGTTCTGCATGCAACACTTCTCTCAAGTGTTGTTGCTCCAGCAACTCTAGAAACACAAAAAATATCCAATCCAAATCAGAATGATGCCTCTGTCATCAAAGTCTTTGACTGCTATTGCCTCTATCGACTAAAAACTCTGCACCTCTGAGCTCTTCAGTAGCTAACTGCTCTAGCCTCTGTCACTTTGATCTTTGACTGCATCAATCACATTGATTCCTTCTGTTGCATCCATGTTGTTGTTGATCCTATCTCCCAGCACTACATTCGCACTGCACCTCCTCTCATCATGTTGCATCATGCTGTCCACTGTTGCACTGCAACTCAGTTACTGAGAAGTAAGTAACTGATCTCCCAACTGACCTCCCTATTGGGCTAGAAACACCCTCTGATGTTGAAGCTCTCTCTGCCACTCCATCTGCATCTGTCTCTACCCACTCAACCAGTCCTGCTACTCCTCGTTAGGGCTCCCGTAGCAAGGTCTAATCAAAGAGGCTGGGTACCTCAAGGATCCTGCCCCTATTTTAGCCTTCATGGAACTATCACTTCACATCGCCCCACCTCACACCTGGAGGTATGGCTGCATGTGATCCCTTTGCCCACTTGGCTCGAAATTTCCCCCTACTAGAGGTCTCTGCATGAGTGGATGCCTCCACTTGATCTCCTCTTGGCTTCAATTGTTGCTACTCCACAACCTCCTGAAGTTGCTTCACCAATTGTGGCTCCTCCACAATTGTCTGACACTTCTTCTGGCACCGCATGTTGAGAGGTAATGTACTCTCCTTTTCAACCACAAAGTCTCCAACATTTTCCTTGCTCCTCAAGGCTTTGCATGCATCTTGAACCTCAAGAGCATAGATGTTCTTTACCCGTGAACCAATCTGTTTCACCCGACCCATGGTGATGTGTCTAAGGAAGACCTTTCCCTTACTGAAGACAACATCATAGCCTTTGTCCTCCATCATCACAATCAATACCAAGTTCTTCTTCAGTCCAGGCACATACTTCACATCTATCAAGGTACTGAGAGCTCCATGCTCCCTCTGAAAATCAACCATGCCCATTCCTGAAACACTATACCTTTCATCATTACCCATCTCGATGCACATCTGGAAGTCTTTCTCCTCCAAGGTACTGAACAAACTTGTATCACTGGTCATGTGGAATGAGGCTCCAATGTCAAGAAACCAACCATAACCCATCATCAATGAAGCCATTCATGTGATGAGGGTAAAATCCAATTCGAACTGAGAGCCCAATGCCTCACCTTCAGATCCTTCCAAGGCTCCCTTCTTAGACTTCTTCAATGGACAATTAGTTGCATAATAGCTCACCTCATGACAATTAAAGCATCTCACTTTAGATTTGTCAATCTTCTTCCTTACTTCCTTCTCCTTCCCTTCTCCTTCCCTTTCCTTTCCTTACTTGATTTTGATGAAGAACCATCTTTAGTGCTTCTCCTGATCTCCTGTTGCATCAGATCCGACCACAGTCGTTCCCAATCTGGCAGTTTCTCTCTTCCATTCACTGAGTCTTGGTAGCTATGCTAGCTCTTAGGAAGGCCAAGGAGAGAAGGACTCACCATGCCATCATTGGTTGTCGTGATTTCTACACTTACAAGCTCATCTCTACAGGTGGTGAGCTTGTTCATATATGTAGAGATCGTGTCGCCCTTTTCACACTTGATTTTCCGAAGCTTGTCTTTCAGTGTTAGCTTCCTCTGATCATTGTTGTTCTGATATAGATCCTTCAATGTCTTCCACATTGAAAATAGTGTCTCCTTCCCATGGAGACTCGAGACAATATGGTCTCAAAATCCCTCCAGAAGAATCCTCCTCACTCTCACCACACATTTCTTCCATTCTGCCAATTCTTGGGCATTAGCTGCTGCTGGCTTGGGGACTTCTTGATCAATGAAGTCCTTCAATCTGTTGTCCTCTAATACCGCTTCCATGTGATCCTTCCAGGCTATGTAATTCGAGCTACCATCCAAGGCATACTCGAGTCTCAAGTCATTGAACACCATTGGTGAATTTTGAGATGTGATAAGAAATCGATTATGTACCTACAATCAAGAACTTCAAAACTTCAAACTTCGCCCTTGTTTGTATACTGTTCTCTGCTTTGATCACCTTTTCTATGATACCATGTAGAAATTTCTCTATAGATCAGCTAGCTCTGATACCATGTATAAATTATCACTGTAGATCACCTCATAATGCAATGTAACTAAAGAAAAATAGCTTATCTACTTCTACAAAAAAACTTGCGGAAGCTTAATCGAATTTGAGCAAGATCAACCAGAACACATATAACAAAGAAGAAGATTCAATCACATATGAAACACATAAGAATACTTCAGGGAAAGCCTTAGCTAGAAACCCCGTTATCAGTATTATCATACAACTGGAAATATCTCAGGATTACACAAAGCTTTAGCTCTCAAGATATCCAACTCTCAGTACAATCCCTCACTCCTACTCATAGACAGAATAGACAACACATATGCCTTCCTTCAGTCCTCCAAGCCTCCTATTTCCTTGCGCAGTTTCTCCTGGGTCCTCCAACTGCAACTTGTGTGATTCTCACCTCACACACAACACTGACCTCTGAAATAACTGCGGAATCCTGAAGGAGATGATTCCTTATGCATGGACGAGTTTCCTTTATAGGAAAATTATTCCAACTGATAGTACAATGTCCCTATCTTTAATCTCACTTGGGTCTTTCTCTGAACTGACATGCATTGGTTATTTATCAGAGAATATTCAGTTATTTGGAGAACACTAGTTGCATGCATGCATGCATTAAGTCACTGAACTCACAATTAGTTCCTCAAACTGTTTTGGAACTAATTTAATTGGACTTAGTTAACTGAGCTAACTAATTACAACTCATCCTTATCTCCTTAATTAAGGGATAACTTCCTCAATCAAAGGGATAATTGTTGCATGACTTCACAAAGACTTCATGTTTGAATTTCTCCAACTAATTAACTCAAGATGAATTAATTAATTATTTTTCAAACAACTACTGAGATCAAATTCAAATTTTCATCCTCAATTTTAATTTAGGGATTAATTAAAATTAGAATCTATCCGGAAATGCTATTTATAGAAATGTTATTTTTAGAATTTTTATTTTTTGCTATTTCCAACAGAGTTGAAGTATATCCTGAAATTCTATTTATAGCAATGCTATTTTTAGCATTTCTTGTTGCTATTTTCAACATGCTAAAAATGGGGCTGAATTGATCTTTTGTTTTAAAGCATCAAATGATTTTTGTTGTTTGCCTCCCCACTAAAAGACACCCTTCATGCTGGTCAAAGCATGTAGTGGAGCTGCTATGGAAGAGAAATTGGCAATGAACTTCCTCTAGTACTACGCTTCTCTCAGAAAACTCCTTACTTCTATGACTAATTTGGGTCTTGGCCAATTCACAATGACTGAAACTTTAGAGGGGTCAATCTTCATCTCACATCCTCCAACTATGTGGCACAAATACAATAAGGAAGTTTTCCCGAATTCACATTTAGACATCTTCATAAATAACTGTTCTTTTTTCAAGACATCCAACACTTTCCTCACATGCTTGACATGCTCTTCTCACGATTTGCTGAATATCAAAATATCATCTAAATGGACAATTACAAACTCATCAAGAAAGAATCTTAAAACAATATTCATAACTCTCATGAATGTAGATGGAGCGTTGCAAAGACCGAAAGGCATAACCAGCCACTCAAACAATCCATGTTTGGTTTAAAAAGAAATCTTCCAAATATCCTCCTAAGCTATTCTAACTTGATGATATCCACTTCTCAAGTCTAATTTAGTGAAATATTTTGCATTCTTCAACTAATCTAGGAAATCATCTACTATGGGTAGTGGGTATTGATTCTTTATGGTAATTTTATTCAAAGCTCGATAATCTACACACATGCACCATGTTCCATCTTTCTTGGGTACTAAAACAATTGGTGAACCACATGGCTAAGTAGAGGGATGAATTACACATCTATCTAACAATTCCAAGACTTGTTTCTTAATCTCTAAACTTTCCATAATTGACATTCGATACATATCGATATCTAGGAGTGAACAATCTTGTTGTAGCTAAATTTCGTGTCGAATTCCCATTTTTGGTGGAAATCACTTTGGTTCTTGAAACAAATCTCCATATTGATTGACCACATCGACCAATTTATCTTTCAGCTTCATGTCACAACCTACAAAGGTTTCATGCTCTGTGTCATTCTTTTGCTTGATCATAAAGAGCATGAGATTCTTGTTGGAATTGACCAGTCGCTTCATTTTCCCTGTGTTTGCTAAAGATAGAGTAAGCTTTCTATGATGGGCTCTCACAATATACTCCACTCCATCTTTTAACAAATGATATTTGTTCTCAAATCTATGGACAACGGCTTTTTGGTCATACAAATACGTCCTTCCCAACACAATTCCAAAAATATCTAGCGGCACTACATCCAATTCGACTTCATCAACGAAATTGGTAGTAATAGAAAACTTGAAAACGAATTTCCTTGTGACCTAAAGATTTGCATCCTTGGTTATCCAACCCAACGGATTTGGTTTATGATGAGGCATGATTTCTAGATTCCACTTCTTGACCAAGTTTGTAGAAATTAAATTTTCCTGGGATCCATTGTCAAACATTGTATCAATCTTGGTGTGTTTGGAAATAAATATGATATGGAACAACTCAATTATGTTCTCTTCATTTGAAGCGTTATTGGAGTTGTTATCACCTAAGAAACAATTTCTAAATTGTTCACATCAGTTTGATTGTAAAGGTTTGGTGTTAGTCTGGGTTTAGTTTTCTTTCATGTTTGCTTTAGTATCTAAGTCCTAGGAATCTTGGTGATATGGCTAAATAAAGGTCAAACACTCCATTCTCATTCATCACTGGTTCCACAGCTCACATAGGTTTCATGTATCAAATTTATCTTAAGGTCCTTATGCACTACAAAACTGCCTAGGTGTTTTCGTAGCGCAAAACCTAGAATTTACATTGGCTGCGCTACAAAATCGGGGATTCGTGCGGATCCATAGAAAATCTTGCTCAGCTGTCATATCTATTGTTACACAGTAATTTGTCACCGTTTGTCACCGTCCCTGTTACCTCTCTCCTGCACCTTGGAGGATGCATTCCGGGACTTGTGAGAAGTGACAAGACTTGAAACCACTTGCATCATTCCCCTCTGAACATGAGCTTCACATGCCCTGAAGACATCTCCTGCAGCTTGCCCATAAAATATCCCTTTTTACATTAGTGCGGGGCCACTGTTCTTCCCGCGCCAATGGGGAAAATCCTCTAAAAGGGGCACGCTATTAGCGCTCTGTCCCAGAGTCGCAATTGCGCCAACCTATTTGGGCAAAGTTTTTAACCAATCAACCTCCGAAGGTTCTCTCCAACTGAATCTATGTTAAGTGAGGATGGTTTGGCTTCGAATCTCCTTGAATGGGAAGTAGTTTGCCACCCTTCCATGGAAGTTTCCAAGTGATGAAGCCAAATCCATTATTGT
>APFE030861235.1:21225-31488 GCA_000404065.3 Pinus taeda
TTAATAATAGATGACTATCATTATGGTTCCACTCTCATTGTTGTAATGATTGATGTTGAGTTATATCCTTCTTGACTGATGTATAATTGCATTTATTAGATTTCACGCTTGTGTTTGTGTTGTTATCTTTGTGTGCAGGTGTCCATTCACGGAGATAGTGGAGGACTATGACCGGCCAAAGCAAAGGAGCGCGGGCAACGTCTCTTCTACGAACGAAAGCATTGGAATCCAAGTAGGTCTTAATCACCTACCTTTTATTTGCAATTAGGGACTTGCGTGATAGCATTGTTTGATTGTTGCTAGAACCGTTCTAGGCTAGTAGGGATCGCCTCTATCCATAGAGGGGATTTACCTCTGCAACAATTAGGTGACTCCACTGGGGAGTTTAGCTTGTTGTTTAATTTGTAAACTTTAGACGGAGTCTGAAGCACGGCCAGATAGCCTTCGAAACACTATTGCCTTGCATTAGTGAAGTAGATCAAAGCTGCTTCAGTCAATCTCCAATTTGGTTTACGGACTGAACAATTTGGAGTTTGTCTTGCCTCTTTGGTTTTCTCTTGTTTGCTTGCTTGGATAGCTTTTTGGATCGAATTTCTTGCTGCCTCTTGCTTCCTGGCTTGCCTAGATACTGTAAACCAAGCTTTGGACCGCTTGTTTTCTTTTTGACTTGGCAAACTTTATTAGCGCGGTTTTTTCTTTGACAGTCACGCTAGTGGCACTTGTTGCTAACTGACAACCTGCACCAATCCCTTTATAGCGCAAGTTACAGCCTGACAGTCGCACCAGGCCTGTTAACCTTTTCAGTTCACTTGTTTGCCTGCCTTCTGAGCTTGGATTTGTATCTTGCCACATCTTTTTCAATTGCTGGAGTGTGTTTGATCCTTGTCTGACTGGTTCTTAACCTCCATCCTTCGGGTGTTTGCTTCTTTCTACCGATTTCACACCTTAGCCGTAGGGCATCTAGTGGCCGTGTGTGTCAAGCCTTCCGTAGGAGTTTTGGGTTTCTTGATTGTCCAGTCGAATTTGCGATTGCTTTTTGCACTTGTTCAGTGATTGTTGAAGTGTTTTTGGTTGATTTCCAAGTGACTTGCTTCTTTCTTGCTTGGATTTCATTCTAGCATTGTTTGAGCTTGGATCACGTAGCTCGTACAAGCCTTTATTTTTCTTTTGGTTTGGAGAACTGTTTTGGTGTCTTGGGAATTTCACTGTGTTCTCATTGAGTGAATATATCTCTTTTACTCAGTGTTATTGTCTTTCAAAATTCATTCTAGTGCATTGTGCCTTTGAAAAAGAAATCGAACAAATCTCTTTTGCGTTCAATAGTTAATGGAATAGAACTTTTCGTTGATTTGTATTCTGGAAAGAAAAAGTTTTATTTATTTGCCATTAGCTGCATTAGGGTGTTTGATTGATTGTGCTCATTTTGTTTGATTGAAAATTCTTAACCCTCTCATAGTTAGTATTCATCGAACGAAATGGTATTCTTTGGCATATAGCTTGCATCTAGGCAATTGTGAAAGATCACATACGGTAAGACCTGAAATCGAAACTTAACTAAAGATCAACCATAAAATAAACCGAATAAACTTAAAAACGCATTGGAACATAACGCTCACATTCTAGAGGTCTAGGCTAGGGACGTGCTCCGACGTCGTTAAACCTAGTCACTTTTGTTCTCGCATTAAGGTTGGGTGATTCCTCCTTGTGTGATTCAATTGTGGTCTAGTACAGACTTGGGCTCCCACGTACCGTCACGTATATATGGGGAGACTCCACTAGGTTTTCATCCTTGATCCATAGGAAGCCGTGTCTGCCACCTTACAAGCTGTAACGCACCGAACACGGCATTCGGGAAGATTGACTATAATACGGAAAGTCCTTGGTTTTCATATGATTGCCAAGGTGTATAAGCATTTTTACGGATTGTCTGGTAAAACCCTTGCCTAGTTTCTCCAGAGCAGTCACTTTTTGATCCTTTTCGGACTCCTTAAAAGAAAAGGCTCTATTGAGCATTTGTCAGTTCGGGCTCATTAATCGAAGGTGACTAGAGTCATCTTTTGTCCTTTTCTCGACTCTTAAAACATGAAAAGGTCAAGTTGTGTCCTAATGTCTTAAAAATTTATTCGGCCACGATTACATTTACCTTGTTAGATCTTGTTTGCGTTTAGTTTTGAGTAGAGTCTCTTATCGTTAGCTTGTCTAGGATTGTTGCTTTATCATCCTGGCGAATCCATCGATCCCATCTCCCATCCCAAGTGACCAAGGGTCTCCTTCTTCTGTTGCCCCTGAGACACCGATTTGTGGCGACACTTTCCCTATTGTTCCGAGTGTCCAACCGTTGAACTCTCGTGCTCCAGAGGACGATCTTTACGACTTGTTTTGGAACCCTGTTTGGGAGCCCTCTGAAGAGGATTTTCCCACTACTCCTGTTGGTGTTTCATCTCCGATGTCTTCTTCCGACATGGAGGATACATCTCCTATATCGAGTGGAACGCCCGTTATGTCGAGTATTGATACTCCCATCCCGGCTACATCCCCATTATCTCTACGCCCTACACTGTTACACCTCTTGGTATCATAGTGCCGGCGCGCTATAGATCTCTAAGGGATGCTATAAGCTCTGCAACTTCCTCTTCTATGTGGGATCATAACATTGTCCCCACTACAGGGCCCTTTGTTTCCCAAGTTCACCATACTACTGTTACATCAGTTCCAACCAATCTAACCATTTGTGTCGCGTCATCAACTCCAGTTGCTAGTGCCGTTACAGCATCTTCTGCTGTGATTTCTATTGCCGGCCCATCCCGAGGCCCGGTACATGGTGGTCCATTGGCACATACTGCTAGAGTTGTCCATCCCGCAAGTGGTGCCCCACCTTTTTCTAATGCTATTTCGGCAGGGGGGAATATTCCCAGTACTTGCATGCTGTCCAGAACCCAGGCGGGCAAGGCCCCTATTATGATCCTGTCAATCATTATTTGTATACCTCCTTGCCAACTGAGCCCTATGTTAAGGGTTCAGTTCCGTTAAATGTGGCTTGGGGTACCACCGGTTATGGTGGTGGCCAGTTCTGTCTAGGTCAAGGGCAGCCATCCCAAATACCACCCTACCAGGGTCAACCATCCTACTCACAGCCTAATCATGGGCAGTAGTATTATGGCCAGACCTATCCAGGTCAACTTGGAGGTTCGCAAGGACAACCCTATCAGGGACAACCTTTAACCTCTGGTTATCTGTCTTATACATATCTTGGGCAACCTTCTGGAAACCCGGGACAACCCTATGCTCAGCAAAGACAACTTGGGCCCCAGCAGGGATACCCTTCGGGGCAACCCTATGGGAACCCGGGTCAACCTTACGCACAGAAAGGTCAACCCGGAAACCAACAAGGCTACCCTTCTGGGCAAGGTGGCCAGCCTTATGCACAGCAAGGCCAGCCCACTGCTCAGCCTAATCAGCCATTTGGTCTACAAGGACAACCTTCGATTGCGTAAGGACAGCCCATCGCTCAGCAAGTTCAACCTTCTGGGCAAATGGTCCATCTCAGATCCAACCAGGACAACCTTCCGGCCAGATGGCCCAACCTTCGCAAGGATATATCTCTGGGACAGCTCAACCGGGCATGCAGATGGTTCCTGCTTCACAGACTCAACCCGGTTACCAACCCCAGAATCAAGCTGGTCTCCAGTCACAAGGTGGGTACCAATCCCAACCTTCTTATTCAGGTGGGTACCAATCCCAACCTTCTTATCAGATGCTGCCTGGTTCCCAGGCTCAATATGGAGCCCAACAACCATATGGATACCAGCAACCCCAGGGGCAAATTCAATATACCACGTATCAAAATTACCAACAACCGTAGGTCAACCCCTATCAAAATTATCAGCAACCTGCAGGGCAGTATGGTAACCAATGGGGAGCTGAAGGGCAGAACCAGTATCAACCATCCGGTTCCGGATATAACCCTTATGGACAAAATTCCTATGGACAGGGTCCTTTTGGACCTAGTCCGTCCGGACAAGGTCAGTGGGGGCAACCAGCAACTGGATGGAATTCTGGCCCTACCTCATATCCACAGATGTCCTTCAACCCGCAGCTACCTTTTCTAGCGACATTGGAACTACCCGATGTGTCGAAATTAACAAATGATCCCATTTTGCATAATCCACAATGGCCACCAGTTCCAACTAAAATACCCGGCGACTGTCCCAAATTTGACGGCAAAGCCGGAGAGGATCCTCAAGCACATGTAATGACGTATCACCTATGGTGTTCATCTAATTCATGGCTTGATGATTCGATTTGACTTCGCCTCTTCCAAAGGACTCTCACTGGTTCTGCCACTAAATGGTATATTGAATTGACCCGCGCGTCATTTCAGGATTTTAATTCATTGGCTATGGCATTCCTTACTCACTTTCAGCTACCCATTCGGTACGAGACAGGGACCCACCTCCTTACGTCTCTTAAGCAGGATACAGCTACGCACATCTCTGATCATATACATGAATGGAGAAGGCGTCGCCGGTTGATCAAGTTTTGGATTCCTGATCAACTCCTCACTGATTGGTTCACGACTTCCTTTTTCCCTAAGATTGCACGGGACATTGCTATGGGGGCCTGCATGACTGAAGAGCAAGCGATCGCGCGTGCTCAGTACCTTGACTTAGTTTACTCTCAGTCAGGTACTTTGTATGAGTATTTGCCTGATGCCCCGAGACCAAGTACATCCAAGGCTCCGCCGAAGCCATCTATCGATGGAGTCACTGGCTCTGTAAATCCGGCCTCCAAAAGATCATCTTCAAACCCTGGGAAGCAAAAGTCAGGTGCTTCTAACGAAAACACTTCTCAAGGTGGTTCAAATTCCGGAAATACTTCCGAGGTCAACGTCATCCAGTCCACCACGGTGAGTAAGGCCTCGAAAGGAAAGAAAAAGGGGAAAGGGAAAAATAAATCTGAACAACCTAAACAGGAATCCTCCAAACCTCTAGCCGAGGAAGGAGCTAAGCGCAAACCCAAATATCCTTGTCTCATTTGTGAGGAGGATCACTACACTAAGGACTACCCAAGGCGATCCGAAGTTAGTCGTTTGTTGAAAGGCGCTCCTGGGGTTCCTGCGGTTCTCAAAGAACCTTTTCCCTCTCAACAAACTCAAATGGTGGCTGATCCGTCTTCTTCTCCCTTTGGTTCCCAAGTCTTTATGGCTGGATCTATTCCTGTTCATGTAACGACTCGAGCAAAGGAGTATCCGTCATCCGCCGGGAAGGAGCTTGAGGTTCCCTCAAATGCTCCTTCGTCTAGCTCTAGTCTGCTCCATATTGAGAGACCAAGTACTGAGACGACCATCCGACCCCCTCCTAAAGGAGTACTCAGGAGATCATCTTACAACCCGAATGCTCGTGATGCCCAGCACTATAACATAGTTGAGGACTTAGCACAGGGTCCATCAGCTATGTCCGCCTTAGAAGTTCTCCAGAGCTGCCCCCCTCAGAGGAAGTCCCTGCTATTGGCCATCGGTGGCATCGACCCGACAGATTCGGATCTGATTACCTTTGATCTCGAGAGCCATGTCCCAAGGCTGCCTCATTAGATTGCTTTTCTCATCCAAGTCATCATCAATTCAAAAACGATTCATCGTGCAGTTATTGATGAGGGTGCATCGACTTGCATTATGTCTATTGCTTGTTGGAAAGCGATCGGGTCTCCGACTCTGAGCCAGTCTCCTACGATGTTGGAAGCTGTCGATGGGAGAGAATCTCGTCCCTATGGTATTCTTCAACGATTGCCAATCACTTTAGAAGGAAAAACCGTTGAAGTAGAAGTTGAGGTCGTTGACACGAATCTCACCTACAACCTCCTTCTAGGCCGGAGTTGGACGTATGCCATGCGTGCCGTGGCTTCATCCCTCTTCCGTGTCATCCGTTTCCCTCACCAAGGGAAAATTGTCACGGTAGACCAGCTCTCCTTCTTTGCTTCCTCTTCTAAAGGAAATGTACCTTTCGTTGAACATACATCTGTTCCTTTTGAGAGTGTGGGAGCCAGGCTCTTCAAAGATCCCACCCTCATGGGTGTTTTCTCCCTCCCACCTCCCAACCTCACCTCTATCTCTATTATTTCGGTTCGTTCGGATCCCTGGGCACTTCCCCCCATCGACCAGATAGAATCGTGGGGTGAGGAGATGCCGTTGAGTCCCGCCGAGCTCAACTACATCGAAATCGTTGCTGCATTAGCCCCTCTTGCTGAACCCGCTGCTTCAAGTGGAGCTCTTGACTCATACGACTTTCCCCCCTGGTTTGGAGAATGCGCCTCCTCGGATCTGTTAAAGGAAATATTTCCTTCCGACGAAGCCATTATAGAGACCATGTCTCTCGAGGAACCTCCGTGGTCCCATCTTCACCACCGTTCCTCGTTTCTCCCTACCCTCCGAGAAATGTTGCCTTGTCTCGAGCGGTTTGCTTCGTGTCTCCATTCACAGTCTCTTCAGACGCCCATCCAGATCTATCAAACATCGTCTGAAGGGAATTGGGGGAACATTACGTAGACCCAACCCATCGACATCTCTGTCAAACCAGGTATTGTCGAGAATATCTATATAGGAGTCACTTGCACTCCTGAGGAGATTCAAATATATATAACACTTTTTCGAGAATTCCGTGACGTTTTTGCATGGTCCTATGAAGAGATGCCCGGCATCGATCCAACCATTGTAGTGCACGAGATACCTACGTATCCTGGTGCCAAACCTATTCGTCAGCGTTTGCGTCCTGTGCACCCCCGTAAGGCTGCAGCTATCAAAGCAGAAGTTCAAAAACTTCTTAAAGCTGGTTTTATTTATCCTATCCCACTCACAGATTGGGTCTCGAACATTGTCCCTGTGGATAAAAAGCAGGGTACTATTCACGTCTGTGTCGACTATCACGACATTAATCGAGCCTGTCCAAAAGATAACTACCCCACACCTTTCATTGACCAACTCATTGATGAGTGTGCGGGCAGTGAAATATATTCATTTATGGATGGCTTTTCTAGCTACAACCAGATTAATATCGCCCCCGCTGATCAACACAAGACGGCCTTTATCTGTACGTGGGGTACTTTCGCTTACAAAAAGCTCCCCTTCGGTCTTAAGAATGCCGGTTCCACCTTCCAATGTGCGATGTCTTACGCCTTTCACGATATCCGGCACATCGTATAGCCTTATCTAGATGACCTTCCCGCTCATTCAGCTAAGCGCTCAGACCACCCATCACATCTTCGCGAGATTTTTCTTCGCTGTCGACACTACAATATCCAACTAAACCCACATAAATGTGTCTTTTGCGTCGAATCTGGCCGAATTCTCGGGTTTATCGTCTCCCAAGAGGGCATCCGCTTGGATCCCCTTAAAGTCGAGGCCATTTTGAATCTTCCTCCCCCTGCTTCTTTGCGACAACTGCAGAGTCTGCAGGGTAAAGCTAATTTCTTACGACGATTTATCCTGAACTATGCCGAAGTGGCAAAGGGTTTCACACGGTTACTTAAGTGCGACACCCCATTTCGATGGGATGCCATAGCTGAGGAGTCTTTTGCACGTCTCAAAACTCTTCTAGTTTCCACCCCTTTGTTGCGGCCTCCAAATTATCATCGCGATTATACGCTATATTTGGCCGCTGATGACACCACCATCGGTATGGTTCTGGTACAAGATGACGACGATGGCATCGAACATGTTATTTACTACCTTAGTCGCAACTTGTTAGATACGGAAACTCGATATGCTTATGTCGAGAAGTTGGCCCTCGCTGTTGTTTGTGCTGTTCAATGATTCCGTCACTATATCTTGTTGCGTACTACGACGATGATCTCCGATTGCAACCCCATGACTTATATTCTGTCACAACAATTGCTGGGGGGAAAATACTCGAAATGGGTAGTCATCCTCCAAGAGTTCGACTTGGAATTTACTGCTGCCAAGTCTAAGAAATCACTTGTCTTTGCCAAGCTGTTGTGTTCTTTGCCATCTGCTACTGCCTCCTCTCAGATAGAGGATTATATTCCAGACGAAGCTCTCTTCCTTATCAGCACCCTCGATCCTTGGTACGAGGACATTATTGTCTACTTGCAGATGTCCTCTTTCCGTCCCGAGACCTCTAAGGACACTTGTCGACAGATTCGACATCAAGCCCAACCATATCGCATCATTGGGGACACCCTGTACCGTCTCGATGTTAATTCTGTTCTTCGTCGATGCTTGACCTTCGAAGAAGCAGAGAGATTTTTGAATGACTGCCACTCTGGTGCTTGTGGTGGTCACATGTCTGGATATGCCACTGCACAGAAAATCCTCTGTGCTGGCTATTTCTGACCCTCCATTTTCAAGGATTGCATTCTTGTTGTCCGTTCCTGTCATGAGTGCCAGATTTACCAACGGAAGATGCGTGCACCCCATGCTCCGCTGCACCCCGTTGTAACCGTCGGCCCCTTTGCCAAATGGGGCATCGATTATGTGACCTGTAACCCTCGCTCAGCCGGGGGGAATGGATACATCATCGTTGCTGTAGATTATTTTACAAAATGGGCCGAGGCAATGCCTACATTGTCAGAAGACGGTCACACTGCGGCACAGTTCTTGTTTAATCATGTTATTTCGTGGTTTGGAGTACCACAAGCCATCGTCACTAATCATGGAAAACATTTTCGTAATCACATGATGACCGAGTTAACAACCCAGCTAGGCCTTAGGCATGATAGTTCGACCCCGTACTATCCTCAGGCAAACGGTCAAGTGGAAGCCGTGAACAAGGTTTTGGTCATGATGCTTCAAAGAACTGTTGGCATGCATAAGTCCAGTTGGCATCTGATGTTGTTCTCCGCTTTGTGGGCCTACCGTACCTCTGTGAAGGACACCACCGATTTCACTCCTTTTTAGTTAGTTTACGAACTGGAGGCGACCCTTCCCATTGAGTGTGAGATTCCTTCACTGAAGTTAGTCGTCAAGTTACTCCCTGATACTACCCCTGTAGAAGAGCGACTTCTTTACTTAGAACGGCTGGATGAGACTCGTCATCTAGCCTCCCTAGCTATTGAAGCTCAGAAGAAGCGAGTGAAAACTCACTTCGATAACGCTGTTAACCCCCGCTCTTTCATCGAGGGAGATCTAGTACTGCTCTATGATCAAGCTAACGATAAGCTGGGAGCAGGAAAACTCGAGCCAATGTGGCATGGGCCCTATATTGTGAAAAGAGTTTTACAAAAAGGTGCCTATGAGCTTATAGATTATGAAGGTAATCCCCTAGACAGGCCCCGAAATGGGCTTTATCTCAAGAAATATTACGCATGAGTCCAGGCACTCTCTCTTTTTGTACATACGTATGCTTTCAGTAGTGTGTTGTGTGTGCGTGTTTGTTTAGTTTTTGTAGGTATATCAGCATGATTACCGCTTATTGTGTCTTTTGCTTCTTGAACAGATGTCTGGATCACCTTATGTTGGTTTCGCTGATGGTGCTTCCCGCAGTACTCACAAATTGTCATCTGCGGCATGGGTGATCTACGATCCTCATGGTGAGCTAGTAGATATTCAAGGGGTGTGTCTGGGTTGTACGACGAACAATGTTGCTGAATATAGTGCAGTGATTGAATTATTAGCTGAGGCAATTAACCTCGGCATTCGCACATTGGTTGTAAACTTGGATTCTCAACTTGTAGTCCACCAGCTCAATGGGCGTTATTCCGTTAGAGATCATCGCATTTTAAGGTTGTATTTACGTGTTAAGTTATTAGAAAGGGATTTTGATTTCATTACTTATCAACATATTCCAAGACGACTTAATACGGTAACCGATGCATTAGCTAACTATGTATTGGACAGACATTTTCATAATATGTGAATCAACATAATACAAGAAACATAAAATACAATAAATCATAACAACATGTATATATATATAACGTCTTGATGATCCCTCTGAGGCGCTCAAAAAAAAAAAGTGTACATGTCTGGGTAGAGTCTGTGTTCTCCGTACATCTGAGACACATGTCTCTCAAAAAATGTGCAGAAAATAAAGCCTAGGAGTCTAATCACGGTGGTGCTCATGATAGCACATCACCGCACGCACCAATCGTCTCAGTAGGCAATCGAAGCGAGTCGGCACCCCCACTGTGTGCCTCTGATATGTGAAAGGCACGTCCGCTAATATGGCATAACCCAGAATCCCTTGGGTGAGCCCCTTGAGATTCTGTATCAGCTCTTCCCCCACAGTACCCCCTACCTGAGGGTCAGCTACG
>APFE030861235.1:35177-51970 GCA_000404065.3 Pinus taeda
AATAAGGAGGTATTGTAAGACGTGTTGCTATAGATAAGAGCGTGTGCGCACGTTAGGCAAGGGGCGCAACGAATATCACAGTGAACAGATATGTGAAACCCTTGGAAGATACTATTTGAGCAATAACATAACACTTATTGAACTCAGTGACCCACTATAAGAAATTGCCAAGTTGCCTACGAGGATACGGGAGTTCAGTCGAGCCTGCTTGCGATCCTTATGGTCGAGCTTCCAACCCTCACCATCGGAATGGGTGAGCCCCTTACCGGGCCTTCTCCTCTCCCTTATGGTCGAGCACCTAAAGGTCCTCTCCTCTCCTATATATATATATATATTATATGATCTATAATATATATATATATATCTATATCATATATATATATATATATATATATATATATATATATATATAAATTATATATATATATCGTGTGCGCACTGAGGTGCTCAAAAATAAGTGTACATGTCTAGATAGAGTCTATGTTCTCCGTACATCTGAGACACATGTCTCTCAAAAATATGCAGAAAGTAAAGCCTAGGAGTCTACTCATGGTGGTGCTCATGATAGCACGTCACCATGCGCACCAATCGTCTCAACAGATGATGAACGCGAGTCGGCACCCCCACTATGTGCCTCTGATATGCAAAAGGCACGTCCGCCAATCTAGCATAACTCGGAATCCCTTGGGTGAGCCCCTCAACGTTCTGTATCAACTCTTCCCCCACGGTGCCCCCTGCCTGAGGGTCAGCTACGGGTTGGCCCCTCTGCGCTATAGGAGATAAGCCAGCTGGTTGCTTTGGGCCAACATCTGCATATACATACAACCGTCATCAGAACAGGCATGTATTAAAAAGAAAAAAAATGAAAATACATAAAACATCAAAAATAAGGAGTTCATACCTAACTCCTCCTCCCATTCATCTCCCTCTGGCAGTGGGAGGTCTGGGTCCCCCATGAAATTGGTCCCTGCGTATGGCCAATCCTCTACCACAATCAGCTGACGGTGAAGCCATATGAAGAATTCGGGCCGCCAAGACATCTCCTGCCCCCCTCCTCCTTTGGGCATCAATGCTGCCCAGCGAGCCATCCTAGGCTCTCTGGCAATGGATTAGCCACTACAGCTCCCTGGATCTGGAAAAGTGGTAATTGTTCCAAGAAGAATGACACCACAATCGACCCATACGCAAACTGTTTCACTCCTGCACGCTTACAATTTGTGAGCTGCCTTTTGATGTTGGTAGTCACCACTGTAGCCCAATCAAAGATGGTGGGGCTGAGGCATTCTGTTGCTAGTAACAGATGATTCTTGCTCACCTCATGGGGTGCTTGTACCCCAGCTGCACGCGTGATGGTGAATAATATCGCCTTGAGAGTCAAGTCCTGGATGGTATTGATAGCCACCTTGGCACTGTTTCTCCCAAATTGTGCCTTGGGACACACTCGGGCCTTCACTTCACCTGCCTTCTCTCCGGAAGGTCTACTTCCAGTCAAAATGGGAATCGCCCCTCTCCGTGACAGCCCAGTAATGAAATATACATCAGATACCTCCAGCTCTAAGGTTTGGCCCCATAGACGAAATACTTGGCCATCCACATCCCAAGCATCAATTATGAACTGTAATAACTCAGGTTGAGATCGCATATATGATGTGAGGAAGAACTTCTTGAGGCCACAGTCCCTCAAAGCATTCATACATCCCTCATCCTCGATGGCCAAGGCGTCCATGGCATCATGTTCCCATTCTTTCCATTCCACCACCATTTTTGCTTGTTTCCTTCACCCACAAGGATAAATAAACCGTTATTAAAACCTTGGTAAATTTATAAACCGAGAAAAATTCGAATGCAATGAGAAATTCTAAACTGCGCGACTGTTTTTAAAACAAGCACGCTAATAGCATGACCCCTTTAGGAAAATTACCCCATTAGCGCGGGTTTGTGCCGGATACCCGCGCTAATGGGGCGAAACCCTAAATTTTGAATTCCTCCTTACAGAGGCTCAATCAGGGATAAAATGCATAAAGAAAGGTATGGAAATGGAGCTAAGGGAAGCGCCTCTTACCTGGAGCCGACGAAATCTCGAATGGTTGCACGGATTAGTTGTAATCACCAACTGAAGTTTGCTCCCCAAACAGACCACTCCCACTCTTCAAGAGGTAAAAAGTAAAAGTAATTCTATTTTTTACATTTTCACCATATTTATAGACTTTTTCACTTATTTTTGGGTTTAAAAAGGTTATTTTTGAATATTTTAATATATTTTTGGTCGAAAATAGATTTTACGCTTGCTTCTTGTGTAATGACAGGCCTTTTACGCAACTTCAATGGTGAAACAAGTTGTATTTTATACTTTTTCGGACTCGGTAAATACATGAAAAAGTCACTATGGAGTCATCTTTCAGCTCTTTTCTGACTTGCTAAACATGAAAAGATTGCCGGGTTGTTCCTCTTGACTCGTTAAAAGTAAAATAAGAGACGGTCGTCTTTAAACTCTTTTCCGACCGTATAAAAAATGAAAAGATCGTCGGGCCTTTGTCGTTTCAGGTTCGTTAATGGTGACGAAACGACGTGATATCGATCGCTTTTTTACTTTTTTGGGTCGATGTCACTACTCACGAAAAGTACTCCTCGGTCGTAATGGCCGGGCAGTTCTTTCAAGCATAGTTTTATACTTTTTCGGGCTCGAGAGACACAACTTTATGAAAAAGGACACCCCTAGAGTTTCCTTTTCGCTGTCTTTTCAAACTCTCTAAACATGAAAAGACGCCGAGTTTTTCCTTTGTCAGACTCATTAAAACTTTAATGACATCGAGTTTCGTCGTGATGACACCTCTCAAGCATATGCTATCCCCGTCAAGCTTGTCATCCAAAAATAACTGGGGTACTTGCCAGAAATGGTGGGGGAATAAAGGAATCATAATCATCGTCGTCGGCAGTATGTTACTCTTGAACATGGCACTTATCTGCATTCGTGTCTGGGTGGGGACATCTCATCTTGTTTCACACTTGCCTCCATGGGTTTGGGTTATCCTATTTGACCATTCGTCTGCTCATCACCTTGTCGTCATGACCCCTGATCATTTGATATCAAATACTGCCAAATCTGCTGTTGTGCCGCCGATATGTTCAAGAGAAGTTTACCTCTGCAGAATACTCAACCTCCCTCCGATATCTCACACAAAACATGTTGTCCCTCCTTGTCTCGTATCGATGATGTGGGAAACATTATGGCCCACCTTCGATCAAGATCACTTCCTGTCGACTTCAGCTCATTATCCAGGAAGATGACCTAGAGACTCCCTTCAGGTACCTTGGAGCCTGCATGCCTCAATGGCAGGTTCTTTGTGTTCGACGCGAGGTTTTCATCATTGACCTCTGATCGGATGATTCTACGGGTGTTCGACACTGGCTCATTGATTCGCACGCCGTGGATTGTACCTATAGTACCTTGAGGACCATCGTCATTATTGGTGGTACCTCTCGCGTCTGTTAACAGTTTTCATCATTGACTGGTAATCAGACGATATTCATGCATGTTTGACTTCGACTCCTGTATTCACATGTTTGAACTTGTACTGTGTTCGGGTCGAATTGGAGCGCAAGACCCCGGATTATGCATATTGAAATCCGGGCTGCATTTTCTGGATTATTGTAATCATTACATGACTCATTTATTGGATGGCTGCGACCATACCTAAATCCATTTATTGATCCTCATTAGATGCCTGCGTCCATACCTAGGA
This sequence comes from Pinus taeda, assembly GCA_000404065.3. Taxonomy (NCBI): domain Eukaryota; kingdom Viridiplantae; phylum Streptophyta; class Pinopsida; order Pinales; family Pinaceae; genus Pinus; species Pinus taeda. The sequence continues at coordinate 38,921 of APFE030861235.1, forward strand.
TCCAGTTTCATATACTCTGTTACGGATGGCTGCGCCCATACCACATATATCATGTACTTGAGATATCAGTTGTACATCTTTTCGTAGGCTCTCCAGTGGCCGTGTTTTCAGTCACACATGTTCTTGTAAAGCACTTCACCCCTCTCTCTCTCGGGCCTCATGCTTTAGGGGGCATCTGTTACACAGTAATTTGTCACTGTTTGTCACCGTCCCTGTTACCCCTCTCCCGTATCTTGGAGGACACATTTCGGGACTTGTGAGAAGTGACAAGACTTGAAACCACTTGCATCATTCACCTCTAAACATGAGCTTCATATGCCCTAAAGACATATCCTACAGCTTGCCCTTAAAAATAGCCCTTTTTACATTAGCGCTGGCACACTGTGTACTGCCCGCGCCAATGGGGAAAATCCTATAAAAGGGGCGTGCCATTAGCGCTCTGTCCCAGAGTCACAATCGCGCCAACCTTTTTGGACAAAGTTTTTAACCAATCAACCTCCGAAAGTTCTATCCAACTCATTCACCAACTGAATCCAAGTTAAGTGAGGATGGTTTGGCTTCGAATCTCCTTGAATGGAAGGTAGTTTTCCACCATTCCATAGAAGTTTCCAAGTGATGAAGCCAAATCCATTATTGTTGTGATTGATCTTATCTCTTCCTTTTCATCTATAAAAGCTTGTCTCCATGCCTTGAGCAAGCGAGTTCTAGTTCTAGTTCTGGTGGTAATTATACTTGTACTGAAAGGAAGATATCAAGATATTAGAGTTGCAAGAGCCTTCTTGTGTCCATAAGGCTTGACCTAAGTAAGGAGATCTTGTCACCAAAGAGAGAGAGGCTTGTCCCTCATCCCTTCAAGCTTTGCAAGACTTATGTAGCTGAGCACCCAGGCAAAGGAGGACTTGACGTCAGGACGCTGGTTGTATTCTCCTTTGTTGATTATTAATAATAGATGACTATCATTATGGTTCCACTCTCATTGTTGTAATGATTGATGTTGAGTTATATCCTTCTTGACTGATGTATAATTGAATTTATTAGATTTCACGCTTGTGTTTGTGTTGTTCTCTTTGTGTGCAGGTGTCCATTCACGGAGATAGTGGAGGACTGTGACCGGCCGAAGCAAAGGAGCGCAAGCGACGTCTCTTCTATGAACGAAAGTGTTGGAATCCAAGTAGGTCTTCATCACCTACGTTTTATTTGCAATTAGGGACTTGCGTGATAGCATTGTTTGATTGTTGCTAGACCCGTTCTGGGCTAGTAGGGATCGCCTCTATCCGTAGAGGGGATTTACCTCTCCAATATCTATCAAAATCCGTTATGTTTACATCATCAGTTGTCAGTTTATACACTTCGCCTATCATGTCCAACCGCTTATCCTCATCATTATAGTCGTTAGGTACCTTGGTACGCTCAGGTTACAAGTTTCAAGAAGAGCCAAGTATTCATAGTCATGATTTGTGTTTAAGTTCATGTGTGAGGAACAAATTTTCAAGCATTCAATTTGAATTCCTTGAATATCAAGCGAGGTAGTTTTCAAGTGAGGCAGCTTTCAAGGGAGGCAGTGATCGAAAATTGAAACAGTGTCAGTTTTTCAAATTTTCATTCCGCTGGAATTCCATGGAGGGGTCTACAGAAAGAAAGGAGCACAGGTCAGGCAGGTGTTTGAGGAATGAGCCTGAAGGCTTAGATATTATTCTAAAGAACAGTGAAGTCGAACGCACATTCAAGCAGGTTGGCTCTTGGAGATTTTGCGAGAAACTTCGAGGTCATAAGCAAGTCACCAGGGAATTTGCTTTGAATTTCACAGTATTGAATTCGAAAGTTGGGGTGCTTGAATTACCCATCTCTCTAGAGGTTATATCTGCAGTCACTGGAATCCCAAGGGGACAGGAAAGATGGTTTAAAAATTTCAAATTTGATATGACTCCATGTAAGGAATTTCTAAAGCTAGAGTTCATTGATTTGGAATTAAACAAATCAGTGCCCAGGAGTTTTGTCAAAGATTCATATGCTAATCTACTTACCTGCATACAAAGGTACTTCACCTGTGAAGGGAGGTATCATAAGGTGTATTCTTATCACTTCAAACTTCTGCTTCATTTTACTGAGAAGATATCACTTGATTTTCCTCTCTACTTGTTTCGTAGCCTAGGCAAAATGTGTGACAAGGTTCAGTTGAAGAAGGAAGCCTATGAGACCTCGTTGTTTCATCACGGCTTAGTCAAGTTGATCGTTTTTCATGAGCTCCAGAGAGTAGACAGGGACTAGTCCACATTCATGTTTATGTTTGGCTTCAAGAATGAGACTGGCCTCAATCCTCAGGCTGCGAAAAATTCTCCACCAGTAGCTGGTCATCGTGCAAAAACAAGATCCAGGAGATTTGTAAAATTGAAGGCTAGGAAACAGGTAAAGGAGCCCACCAGACCACTGGTAATTCAGGACACACCCCAACCATCTTAGAAAGAGAAAACCTAGATTAAAGAGGGTGTACATGAACCATCTACAGGTGAAGTACTCCAGAGAAGAATAACCAGGATCCAGTTAGCTAAAGAAAAAGGCAAGACCATGGTTACTGAGGAAAGCCCGGTTTCAAAGGGAAGTCTGAATGACTTGCTGCAAGCTATTGATATTGAAGAACCTCCCCTGGTTCAAGCAGATTTGATAGAATCAGGGAAAGACAAAACCAAAAAGATCAAAGCCTCGAAAAAGCTCAAATTTGATGATCAGGTTGCTAAATTTGTCTTTAAGCCAAGAAGACCTGTGACGAGGCGTTCAAAGTCGGTACAAGAGATGCTGCCAGAAGCAAGTGAAATAGAGGAGATAGCAAAATCTCATGAAGGACCCGTGATTTCATCAGAAACATCATCTCAGCTGCATAAAAATGATAAAGGTAAAGCAGTTGTCTCTCAAGAGGAATGTGGTGTTCAAGAGTTAAAAAAGAAATTGGAATTAGCAAGTATTGAAATTGCCAAACTGAAGAAAGCCTCAAGGAAACATGCAACCAAGGAAGCTCATATTAATAAAATGGAGGCTTTGTGGGAAGAAAAAATGATTTCAATACCCGAGGTGGTCGACTGTCATGCTCAACACTACACTTGGTCAGTCCTTGCAATAAAGGAAGCAAAATACGTTAGAAACATCAATACAAGACTGAGAGCTAGGATCAAAATTATGAAGAGGCAAATCGAGGATTTGAAGATACAACTAAGCCAACAAGAAGGACTTCCTTAGCCAAGAAAAATCACACAGCAAGTAAGGCTAAGTCCTTAATTTTGATAATTTACCTTTTTGAAGTTTTCCTTGAAGAATGGTAGCTCTGCATTCAGTTTGGAATAGTTTCAGGGCAGATGAAAAAGACAATTCAAGAAAAGAAAGCTCAAAACAGTCAAATTTTGGCATTAAAACTGTGTTTTTGTATGCCTAATGCACAACATTTTCATAGCGCACTACGAAACTGTTGTATCTGCATATTATAGCTTGGTCGACCAATTTTGAGTGACCAAGGGGAAATATTTTTGAAAGGGAATTTCAGAAAAGGATCATTTAGAAAGTGCAAGAATCTAGCAAGGGCAAAACAAGCGGAGGAAAGATATATATGAACTCTAAGCTATTTGTTATAAAAAAGATCATAGCTAGTATTGTTCATGATATTTCAAACAGCTTTGAAGAGGTTTTGTATTCACATATGTATGTAGGAAAGGTCTATAGTACATGAAGAACATGGAATTCTAATACATTTTTGTGTAATCAAAGAAGAACGATAGGGATAATTGATTTCGAATATCCTTGAGGAGACCAAAAGAAGAAAAACAGGGGCAGTTTCCTACTTTCCATGAGCAGTAAAGAGATGAGACATTAAGGGCCAGCAAGGAGTTTCAAACATCCACCAAAGCTAAATTGAAGGAGACCATCTGTCAGAGAATGAGTTTTGATTGTAATAAATTCTATTACCAACATGATGTGGAGTTATACTCCTAATTGTCTTAGGTCTCTAGAACTTCCAGTTAGTAGTTAATTGCATTTAATAGTTAGTTTAAAGTGTTAATAGGTGTCATGATAGGAAGAATTCGAGTTCCCCTCATCCTGGAGGAGGAATCTCAGTTATGAAAAGAGCTCTATATATAGTAGAGAATCTGATGTACAAGGGGTTGGAAAATTTCATAGAAACATGAATATTTTGCTTTATGTAAGACTCTGTTTTAGTAATACAGTATTGGCTTTGCTTCTCAGGAATCAGAAGGAATTCAATGTTCATAACATATTGTATTGTCCTCTTGTCAGTATTTGCAGTGGTATGAATGTGTGATTACTTAGAAATCACTGACTGTGCTCTAATTTCCTTCATACATTTATAAATTGTATGGTCCTATATGTTTCTGGTGTGTTCTAAAAGTGTTGAATTCTAGATGCCCTGACTTCTATGTAAGGTTGATATCATTTTTATACTGAAACGATTTTGACTCCATAAGCCCAATGGATAATTTCTAATTGTGTTTCCACCACTTACATTCCTTCATTTTGTTTCATAGAGTTAGCCATCTTACTCATAATCAAAATCTTTAATCTTGTGAGAGAGCCCTCTCAGGTTGAGGAGGCTAAGCCTCAGCCTAAAGTAGGTTTGAAACAGTTACTCAAGGTCTACCTGATCAACAGCCTATTAGGGTCTGATTTTGAGATAACAGAACTACTCAAGCATTGAGGACAATGCTTTTTAGAAGGAGAGGGGCATGTTAGGTCCCTATAATACTAGTGGTTCCCCCATTACTATTGTCGTTGTATCCCTTATTGTTATTATTGTGCCCCTATTGTTCTCATATTGTTATTAGTGTGCCCCACAGAAACCCACTATTGTTATTGTTGTGCCCTTATGTTATTACTGTTAGGTTGGCTTGATTATATTGTGACCCCTTAGACTCCTATATATAGAAGGGAGGTTTAGTCATTTGTATCATCCAAGAATTTTTCATTTGTGTAATGTAAAGGAGGTTTCCCCCTCAAATAGGCTGAATGCTAAGGCATTGATCTATCTTTTCTATCTTTTTGTGAGTTGGTTTCCTAACAAAATTCGGATTTTCTCAGTGAGAGAGAGAGATGTATGAGAGAGTAATAAATGAGAGAAAAAATAGAAGCTTAAGAACCAATAATATGAACCCCTTTATTATTCCTCTCCCTATTTTTTTATAATCACACCTTGACCCTTCAACTTCCCAACGTTTTATCTTCTTTGGAAGAATAGCCATCACATCAAAGTTAAATATTCACCCGAAGATATATTTTCCTCTTAATTCAAGTTTTCCCCCTCCCTAAGGCATCATATTTTATTAGCTTTCCCCTATCTTTACCTCTAGAATTTTTATTAATAAAAATTAATATTATGACATATAATAGAGTTTGACATCATAACATCAATAAGGGCACCCCAACATTAGATGCTGCAAGTTACATTACAATATTTGGAGTAATGAAATGGGTGTCACAACTGCACCCCCCCACCTTTAAATAACATCACCCTCGACATTATACCATCTATAGAACCATTCTATGTACAAGAAGGGATGCGTTACTATCATATCAACAACATTTTCCATATCCTTAGTTTCCACTTCGTGCAATTACGTTCATTTTTCACAGTCTAGTTACCTCTATACCTCTTAGCATTCCAACACATTCCTCTATAATTGTCCTTTGCTTCACGAGTCTTCCATGGTGAATGAGTTCAACTCATTGTTTTCTTGGACAAACCTAATGAATTCGTGATCCCAATGAGTATATACATGAATCTTTGAAAACCAATTCATTCAAGTCTCCCCTCCCTTGTAGTCACACACCTTCCAAGTTTAGGAATATCCTTCTTTGACTCCCTAGTCCCTCGAGCAATCCATTCCTTGGCAATGTTTCCTTGCACAGAAAGAGTTTCGAGACTTGTGGTGTCCTACAACCAAGGCATCCCTTTTTATTGCTCTAAACAACACAATGCATTTTCCATAACATTACTCATGGTGATAAATGTATGTCATAGAGTTCTAGTGTCACCATAAAGGCCTTGTTCCTAGGATTTTTAGCTTCACAAACAACATCTATCCTTCCTAAATAAATCATCATCTCACCTATAACATAAGCATACAATATCCATGAGATTAATCATAATACTTTAAATCAAATATTCTTCCTTTTTTTCTTTTCAAAGCTTGCTTCATATCATATTTCATAAACATGAGATTCTTCTCATGATGTTTGACTCTTGCATATGGTCGTACTCTACCTTGATTATCATAATGAAGGCCATTTCAACTACAATCTTTACTTTCAATCAACCAAATAGTGGTAAATGTTCATACATAAAATATTTTCATCTTAAGATTTATAATATCCATTGAAGTGATCTCATAATTATTATACACATAATAATTCATTCATTTTCAATTGATTTTAAAATAAATTGAAATGAGTCTATCATTTTATTATTTTTTTGCACCACAATCATTCAAAGCATTCCTTAATGCACTCAAACATTCATTCCAACAACCAAAGGGTCAAAACTAAAAGACATTTATCTCAAAATTCATGAGTAATTAGCTTCCACTTTGCTTTGTAGGATAAGGGATTCATGCCCTCATTCCACTCCTAAACAATTCCTCAATATTGTTAGAAGTTATTTCTTCTCTTGACAATCAATTGATTGTCTCACACAAGCATGCATGCACTCAATTCACTAAGAATATGTACCATCATGATTCATAATATTAGTGTCATGACTAGATCATTCCATAGTAACTCATGGATACATCACAAAGATTCTAAAAATATTTACACATTGAAGGCTTCTTGCCTTTGTTATAATCCACTAGGTATTAATGACAGACTTGCTTTCATATATCAAGAATTCCATACAAGTTCACATTAACTAGGAGAAACCAATCTTTCAATTACTTTTATTTACCAACAAACTCAAAATTATATGATAGAATCACTTGTCTCAAGCCTGGAAACTATTGGGTCAATAAACATGGACTCATGAACACAATTGAAGTCTCTAAATTTGCTTCATGCATCCCATATTTTTATGCATTCTCTCAATGCATTACCAAACATATTTTATCTCATGAGTGTATTATTCATTCATTGATTTTTTTTTCAACATGGAAACTTAATGAATGCACACATTATTAATATTTCACTTAATCTTTTTGTGTTAACAATTTTTTACCTTAACCATACCTCTTCTTGGGAATCCATGCAATACATGAATTAATTTGAAAAACAAAAGATATGAAATTCCATTGAAATGAATTCTTATCCAATTCCTTTAACTTTTAACCTTTGCTTTCTACTTTCCCTACTTACTTGTCTACCATCACATGCATTCTTAATTGAGATATTTTCAAGGAGTTTAGCTAGCTTCTTAGCATACTTGATGTTGCAACATTCAACAACCCAAAATGATCTCAACCTCACATATTAGTCAAAATTCTATCATTTCATCTGCTTACACAAGCTTCAATGAATATTCATAAAGGCAATTTGCACTATGTATCCAATTTACTCATTCAAATAATTCATTTTATCATGTGCCCAAACATGTTCATATACATCCAGCATATGTTGAAAGCTTTTGGCTTTCGTTTAACCTGGGTTCGTTGGATTATGAGCCTTATCACATCCTCTCATTTCTCCATCCTTGTCAATGGTCTTCCCTCCCGCCCCTTCAAACCCTCCAGAGGCATAAGACAAGGGGACCCCCTCTCCCCCTTCCTCTTTGTGATAATGGCTAAGGGTCTTGGCAGACACATCAAGCAGGCCCTCCAGACTAACCAGCTCAAAGGAATCTCTATCCACAATTCCCCGGCCTCCTCCCATCAATAATTCGTTGACGACACCATGCTCTATGGTTATCCCTTAGCTCAGGTAGCCTCTTGCTTGAAATCTTTGCTCAACAACTTCTCTGAAGCCTCTGGCACTCATGTCAACAACTCCAAATCACAAATCTTCTTCTTCCACACCCCTCCGTCAGTTAAACCCGCCGTCTCTCATATCCTAGGCTTCCAGGCCGCCTCTCTCCCATCCACTTACCTTGGAGCTCCCCTCACTGCATCGGCCATAAAGCAGCCTGCCTGGCGATCTCTCCTTGAGAAGCTCGATTCAAAACTCAACCTGTGGACTCACCGCTCCCTCAATCTAGCTATTCGGGTTGTGCTTATTAAGACCATCCTCCAAGCCATGCCTCTCTATACTTTCTCAATTCTTGCGGCACCAAAATGGTTATTAAAAAGATTGAGAAACCTGCAGCGTGACTTTCTGTGGGGAAGCTCTGCTACCAATCGCAAATGGGCACTAGTGAAATGGGATACTGTATGCAGGCCCAAAATCAAAGGCGGCATCGGACTTAGGGATCCAGAGCACAGCAACACCATCATGAATGCTAAAATATGGTGGCAATGGATAACTAATCCAGACAAGTTATGGGCCAAAATATGAATCGCTAAATATACCAACAATATGCCCCAAGCAGAGCTCATAAGATTCAAGCCCACAATAAATAGGTCTCTTATTTGGAATGCAGCCAAACAGCATCACCAGCTCATCCAGAAACACAGCTTTTGGGAAACACGGAATGGTCAAAGTGTTAGATTTTGGACTGACGCCTGGAACCAACTGCCTAAACTCTCAAGTATTCTCCCTTAAATGATCATCCCGGACAGGCAGGAGCAGCAGCATGCAACCGTCCATCAATTTTGGGAACAGGAAGCGGTAAATGGATTCAGGAAGTGGCGACCGAGCAACCAGATAATCAGTCTCACAAGCTATCAGGAAGTAGCAGCTCTTGAAGATGAGTTAAAGAAGAGAAGCATTCGGCTTGAGAACAGCGAGGATATCCTCATATGGGGTTACCTCCCTAAAGGGTCATATACCACCTCCGAAGCTTATAACCTTATAGGCGACTTCACCTCCAGGCCGGACCCACTATGGCGACGAATATGGGGCTTCAAAGCTTGGCCCAAAATTTCCCACTTCCTCTGGATGGTAGGGCACAAAAAGATTCTCACCTGGGATAAGCTGAGGAGATGCAATTTCCACGGTCCTTTGATACGCCACAACTGCTTTAAAAATGAGGAAACCTTACAGCATCTTTTGGATTCATGCCCAATCGCCAATCAGATATGGGAGAAGGTTGGTTTCAGGTGTCAAAGAAGATGCAAAGGACCTGGCGACATCATAGACACCATCCGACAGTGGCCGAAAAACCCCTATGATTTTGCGATCCTCAACTACATGTGGAATATAATCCCAAGCACAGTACTATGGAACATATGGAAGGAAAGGGACAGGCGCATTTTCAAAAACCAGAACTCGCCCATTGAGGAAATTTGGAGCAGACTGCATGGCAATGTCAAAGAAACCATACTTCTGAAATCGTGGACTAAAGAAGATCTCCCCACCACAGATAGGGAGAAAAACATCTTGGACAACTGGAAGCTGGAGCTGCCACAAGAGTAGGCCACTCATCAGACAATGAAAGGTAATATCAAGGAAGTCAGAAATTGGACTGCCCCACCTACCAACTCCTACAAACTCAACTTCGATGGAGCCTCTAAAGGCAACCCTGGGCCAGCTGGATTTGGAGGTATCATTCGTAATCACAATGGAACCCCCCTACAGATCTACTTTGGCAATATTGGTTGGGACACCAATAACTCCATGGAGTTGGAGGGACTCTGGCAAGGGTTGTTAGTTGCCAGGCGTCTCAATATTCAACCGTTGATAGTGGAGGGCGACTCCCAGATCATCATCAACATGGCAACACGCATCCAGAATGGCTCTCAAGCTAGGAAAGTAGCTGACTGTTGGAGACTCGAAGCAAGGCTAAACTTCATTGCTCATGAATTACACAATCACAGCGCCCTCTCCTTTCATCATACCAAGAGAGAAGGTAATAAGATTGTTGACTTCCTTGCCAATATGGGGGTAGAAAGCAACCATCCTTTCCAAGCAGGAAACCTGGGCATCATCCCTAGCACTCAACAAACTCAAGAATGTGAGAATCTTCTCCAAAAAGACACTGAGTCCCCGGATGCGGGTGCTGGCACGTCACAGGAGGTCGAGCCACATGCCCAGCATGTGCCGCTCCGTGCTAATGAGTTGGGTTAATTAAAATTAGCCGTCAAGGTTTATTATTCGGTAGGCCAAGTCCGGAGCATTCAATGCAAAGCAGAAGAAACAGATGGAGGGGCAAATCGTAGTTAATGCTCGACTGTAGCGAAGGAATGAAGCAGGTTATCAAGGCACAGAGGGGCAGATGCAAGCACATTGGCATGGTGTGGTTGCGGAAACGCAAACGCGGCAGATCTCTGGGTGGATGGTCATCCTACCACCTTGCCAAGCAGTCTTGGCTCCCCATCGCAGTAATTCAGGCATATGCCTTGGGTGGTCGCTGCACATCACAAGCATACAAGGTAAATTGGATTCGAGGAGTGAAATTCCTCCCTCAGGCAAATTGGATTCGAGGCAAATTGGACTTGAGGAGCGAAATTACTCCCTCACGCCTGAGTGGGACTAGGGGAGAGACCCGCCTTGCGCATGGTCTTACGATTCACCTCAAGTTCTCGGAGAAATTAGAGGGGTTTCCATGGCAAGGTTGCGGGAGCGACAATCAAGCAGAAGGGGACCTAGGTGAGGCTCCTCCTCTCGCACACTGGCAGCGGATGAGCACCACCACTGCTGCTGCTGTTACTGCTACAGGCGGGCAAGGGCTACACCACTTGAAGCTGGGCAATTCGTGGAGGTTGGCTGCTCGAGTGAAGGGGAGCCAGTTCTGCCAACATTCGGCTCGACTGTGTTCACCCTGGGCAGCTCAAAGGACAATGCAGGCATCAATGCCCACATATCAGTGCTTTTCACAAAAATTCCAGAAGGGAATGATGGCGGAAAATCTCCACGATTGGCGGAACCGCCTCCAGAAAGCACTGAGGGGGAGAGCCCTGTTCTGCAGCCATCAACTGAGGCAGGTACCTCTGGGAAGGAGCCTCTACACGCCCCCTCGCATCCCCAGGGGCCGAAACCTCAGGGCAAGGCAAAGGATCCATGGAAAGCCATGTGGGAGGGAATCCCCGAGGGCCAGGGGTGGTGCACCATCGTGGAAGAAAAAGAACCCGGTGAATACTGATACCCCGACGCGCGCTCCAGCACAAGCCTCTCTCTCTCGGCTCGGGTCCTGGACTGAAGTCTCTGCTGGTATTTTGAATCTGGTCATCACTGTGTTTGCCCACTCGCAGTCTTTTACATTGTCTTGTTTATGCTGGTCTAGTTTACTCTCAGTTTTTAATTCTGTCATGTTCATGTCGGACCAATGTAAATTTTCTGTCGGTCCACAATCAGTTTTGGATGGAAGCCCCTGCGTGGGCAATCATGTTCTTGTTTAACTCAATGTGGCTATATGCTCGGCTGCTTGTCAAGTCATACTGGTTTCAAGCCTTAGTAAGTTTTTGGAGGAGTTTTGGAAGTCTTGTAGGTGCTGCCCCTGCGTGGGAGCTTTTTGTTTCTAAGCTAAGATATCCATGGCGCCATTGCTGGCCCTGGATGAACTGTCTCACTGATTGTAAAATTCACCTGTACATATAATATAATAGACTAGATAGTTTTCACCGAGAAAAAAAAAAAAAAAACATGTTCATATACATCTTGTCATGCATGTGTCATAGTTGCACATATTCCATGCTATTCATACACATTTATTTTTAAATCTAATTTCAGCCTCTCTTGTTTTCAACCATTTACTTAACAAGTCTCATAAGCATAAGGACACTAGTTTCTTTCATGTGGTACTTAACAACAAGAGACCAATCTTGCACACTTTCCATATGAACATTCCATCTGGCATGGAATTCATTAGGTAACCTTATTGTATTACCCAAAACATAACAAGTACTAGTTTCTATTTTCTTACCATTCATGCAATCATAATATTTTCATAAATAAAATACATCAGCGAAGCACAACATTTAGTTAAGGGAAACTCCATTTTTAAGCCTTTTTCATAGCTATGACTTCACTATCCATCTAGTTCATATTCACCCATTAGATCCCTCCTTGACTCATACTTTATCCACATCTTCCCTCTAATTCAACTTTGTAAAGAAAGCTTCCAACCTCGTTAAAAATTTCATTACATGAATCAACATAGAAATTTTATTAAACAAAGAAATAAATTTTATTGAATCTTAGCATGTTCACAAACAAAATTTCTTCATTATAATAACTATGGGTTCCCTCCCCTTTACATTCATGTGCATATATTTCGCCTCAACACATATTATATCAGTATAATTGTGTTAGAACATGATCATACCTATATGGAATCTCACAGTCATATAATCCTACCATGCACTTAATCAAACGTTTAAACAATGCTTTAAATATGCATAAAATTCAAAAGTCAACCATAAACAATAATTATTAAATAACTTCCTTAAAATTAATATATAATAGTAATATAGTATATATATATATAAAGAGAATCTAAATAGTGAAATATACCGTTAAGTGAACTAAGAACAAAAATATATGAATAGAAACAAATAATAGTCCTACAAAAATTTAGCACGTTTTTGTTTTTTGTTTTTTATGATAAGATGCAATAAGTAAATTACATTCTAGAATACAGAATTGCTATGATAAATATTTTATTCTTTATCAATGATTTATTTTATTATAAAGGATAAGGAAATCAAATTAATTAAATTGAAGTTAATACATAGACTTATATATAAAGAATTAATCTCAGTCCACCCATTTTAACACATTAAACTTAAAAATAATAATTTCTTTCATTTAAAAAAAATACAAGCTAACAAAACCCATCGTTTAAAGTGTCAACCTCCTATATAGTGATGTTACTAGTAAAGTATAAGCAATATAAATAATAAAGTAAAATTAGAGGAAAAACTAACATTAAGGATAAAATAGTGTATAACGATGTAGCTCGTAAAGTATGAATAATAAAATAATAACGTAAAAGAAAGAAATATAGAATAATAATTAATATAAAGATCAAAG
>APFE030861236.1:0-35848 GCA_000404065.3 Pinus taeda
TTTCTCTCTGAGTAATAAAATCTTTGCTATTCTATGTTCTGGGTATATTTTCTTAACATATTCTGTGTTCTCGGTATTTTTCCGCGCATATTCTCGGTTCGGTATTGCTTTGTAGGTTAAGAAGCATAACAGATTCTCCTCAAAAAGTATACAAGTCTCTGTCTCCATATGTGATCTTATTTCATCCTCCAAATTGTTTCCTTGCCCCTACATTTTTTATCCATTTGCAATGATTTGAATTGGGTTATTATGGACAACTCTTTCTCCTTTATTTTCACTCTACAAGACATCTCTCTTTTCCAAATTTCCAAATATTTTTAACTCCTCCTAGGATGATTAAACCTGGAATTATAAAAAAGAAACAAGCCCAACCAATCATACCTTTGAGCTTCATTTTAAAAAATTTAAGAGCTTCATCAAGAACCCTTCTATAGTGTCTTCTTCCTATAACAGTTTCCTAGAACTACTCATCTCCAAGCTTGATTATCATTTGTTGTTCTTCACTAAAATGGCTTTACCTCTATGGAACCTTCACCATTTCTTCTACTCTTCTCGCAAATAAACTACTACACCAATATTTTAAAAAAAATCATCATATTGCTTAGTCTCTAAGGATGTCTCAAGCATTGCTCCTTTATTATCTTGCTCTCCAAGGATCAATCCCTTCTTTGGTTCACAAACAACTTTCTTCATTCTACACTCGGATGCTTTGAGTGCTTCTTCTTCCTCTACTTTATGCATTAACTTCTCAATAAACAATTCTTTTACATGCCATTTTACCTTGTTCACAACATAAATTCCTTTCCTCAATTATATTAACAATTATTTTTGCCACCGTTTTGTTTGCTCTTGTAGTCGCTTCTTCATTTCACCCATTTCTGCTTTCATTTTAGCTATCTCCTTCTCCCTTTCTTCATCACTCATATTGTTCTTTGTAGTCTTTGTTCCTAGCATTATTTTTTTCCTTGTTGTGGCTTTCTTTTGGCCTTCCTTATTTAACATCATGACTACTAGTGATTAATAAGGGCTTGTATTGGGACATATGACCTCCATTATTGACAATTCTTGAATGGACTCTTCTATTTCATTATTTTTTTCAAAAGTGTGTTAATAAGGACATACATTTAGTGGTTAACCTTTTGGAATTATGAGAATGCAATAGTCATACTCTCCTCAAGTGGGGGTAAAAAATTTAGTGTCTCAAATACCTAATGATGTTTATCGAGGACTAAATGCAAATTTGGGTGATTTATTCTAACATATTGTCCATAACCTATAGGGAATTAAATTGGGCAATAATTCTAGAAAAATGTTTCTTTAATAAATTCTCCATATGATGAGAGATAACTATTTCAAGGGAGCCTTCCCATATCGCTCAAAGGGTGTGTCATGACGCTCTTTAGTAAAAACTCATATATATTTCTTCAAAATCCATTATGGATAATCCCAATGTGCGTAGCTATTCTAACCCCAATACTATATAACATCCACCCATATCAATGGAAAGTAAAAGGGTTTTGAATTGATAGTCCCCCATTTAGATTTTGGCATTTTCACATCTTCCCCCACATTTCGTCATACCTCTGTTGGAAATCACAATTCAAAAGTTATGCAAAACAATGGGTTTCTTTTATCACTCTCTTGTAAATGAAAATGTGAGTATTTCCAATATCAACTAGGGTTACAAATTTTTGGTTCTTGATGTTTCCCATGAGTTTCAATGTTTGTGGAGTTGAAATGCCTAACAATGCATGTAGGGACAATATATATTTTTCATGAAGAAATAAAAGTTTGTTATCTACTTGGACCTAAGTGTCAATCTCTTAAACCTATATCTCTAGTTTCTCTTTGGTAGTTTTTTCCTTGGTGAGTGCCTACATCATCATATCAACTTGGAAAATAATTTGGTTCTTTATACCGATGATTTGGAGAATATTTTTCATCACAGTTATAACAAAATCAATGTCTTTGTAGTCTACCAGTTCTGTTGGAGACAATATTTGTACTTTCAAGGGATGAGTAGGGGTTGTACTTATGGAATTACGTTCTGGAGGATAAGTGTGGGGAGTTAACATTTTTTTATTTATTTGTTCATTGATCACCATCTCAACTTCTAGTGCCCTCTTAATTGTGTCTATCCTTGTAGTAGGATTTTGCATTATGACTTGTGCTTGAATCTCCTCGTTTAGGCCACTAATGAAACATTCATTAGTCTACAGGATTCCCATGCACGTGTATTCAAGAGTATGTATATTGTGGTTCGCGCACATGCGATCCCATCTATTGGGACTCTCACCTAGGCAAAGACAAAGGCATAGGCCCGACTAGAGCTTGACTCATACTTTGATGAGTTGATGTGCATTGCCACCAACCCAGACTTGTCGATCAATGCAGACACCATGCACAAGTATGTTTCTGGTTCAGCCACATTGAAGACAATGATGCACATGCTTTCAAATCAGTTGGACAAAGGAACCTGAGCAATGTACCTAGATGTTATGGAGGCAAGAGTCAGGTTCCAAAAAGATGTCACCTCGGAGTACACAGACACCATCACGGACTACCTATCTTGGCATTAGTACGCTATTGTTGGTCATTGCGAGGATGTTGAAGAGTTGGACTTCCCACGGTTGTCCTAGTCACAGTGATGTCTTTCATGGCTTGTTCAAGCCATTTTGTCTCACATGGGTACATGTCCATTATAATGTAACATCTTGTCAAGTGTAAGCTCAAGTGTCGATAGTTGGATGTTAGAGTCATAGAGTAGATGAAGAGTCATGGGGGTAGATGAAATGTCACGAAGGGGGATGTCAAGGGTCACCCCACCCTTTGCTATAAATATTCCCTCATAACTCATTGTAAGGGCTTTTGGTCAACCAAGCTTCCGATAGGACTATCTTAGAGAGAGCTTGGATAGTATTGGAATGAGACTTGGCTTCTCCACTCTGCAGAGCTAGCACATCTCTTTGAAGGAGAAAACAGTTGTGGATGTAACGTTCCGTTGTCGGAACTAATGGTTGGACATGGATGTACTGTATGACTAGAACTTACACTTCTTAATATAACAAGAGCCAACATGTTTCATGCATATGTTGTATTGTATTTCAGCTATCTGTTTACTCTAAATGATATATGTATTTGTTTTCTTACGCATGCATGTATAACTATTTCTATGTATGTATGTATGAATCTTTCTGAAATGTGTTGTTTTTTTAACCATCACTTTGGATTGCTAGCTAACTTCCCTTCCATGTTGTGATGCATGTTTTCTCGTGTGTTCGCTTCTTAACTTCGTGCTACCACATGTTTCCAAGGGGTGCACTCACCTCAACTCCCGTGTGTTAGAACCTCTCATGCATCTTCCATGGCTCACTGCATATGTCACACCCTTGCTACCAACAGAGTTATCTTACTTGCCTCTATGCGAAAACATGGTCAAGGCATTAACATATGACCCACTGCTGGGACTCCTACACCAAATGGTTTGAGGTATAATTGGGATTTCTTACCAGGGAGATCCCCTAACATGTTGGCGGGTCCATCACCGTCAACATTTCTGGCACTAGAAGGAGGGTCAGATGACCAACTGTGTCCTTTCATGCTATTATGAACCTTTGCATATCTATCATGGATTCTTGCAGTCTTTTCCCTTGGCGATGTTTTTCAAATTCCAAATTTGTTACCATCACGAAGGAGTTTTTCGATCACTTGGCCACTTACACATATGATGGTGAAGGTGAAGTGGCCTGGCCTAAGTTTTTGCATGACTTTCTTTCCATTCTTCATGACAAAGATGGATGTTCTGACAAAGAGGCAAGTTTGTTGCTTGGATACACACTTCCTGAATCTCCTCATCGATGGCTATGTAGCATGCTGTATGATAGTGTGCACTCACTTGAGCACTTACGTGATCTCATTGAAGATACTTTCTATCATTTTGATCCAGACCATCTTGACCAGAAACTGTTACAACAATGGAAGGCTCCGCATGAATCGCTTATGGATTTTTGGCAGTGCTTCCGTGATTTGTAGTTTCAAGCTCCGAAGAGCCAGATGAAATTTTTCTATCTTATGGGCTGATTCGAGTATTGCGTTAAGAAATATGCTCATCCCAAGAAGAATTTTGAAATCAAGCCTTTCTCAATATTCTTTAGTGGTGGAGTTGCGCAATCACAGACGGATACAGTCACTATCATAAGTGACTGTCCGTCGTCCCCTCATCAAATAGCTCTCCCACTGCAGAATGATGTGGGAGATCATTCTCACACATCAGTTCAGTTGTCACATTCTCTCAACATCACTTCGCTTAATTTTCATGCATATTTGGTTGTGAGTCCATTGAGTTGTCACATGCATTTTGTTCCACAACATCCGTCTTCGTACTCGGATAATCCTGTGGATGATATTGTTTTGTGTTATTCCATTCCGCACTCTACATTTGTTGTGAATGAGGATCAAGCCATCGACGGAGTTGGTGTTGCACAACCAACATGCACTATCATTCATGAAGAGTATGACTGGGAGCTTGAGCATCAACACTCGGCAAAGGATGACTCCCTTTCATCTGAGCCTCCTTCGTATTTTCATGACATTTTCGGTGAACCTGCCACACATGATTTCACATGTGTATATTCATCCATGGATGAAAACATTCTTGATCACTCACAGGACACACCAGATGTCAGTCCATCATTTGACAATGAAGAGGATAAGTTATTCAATGAAATTCCACTTGATTTTTCATCTGCCTTTTCCGGAAACACAGAGGATGAAATTATTCGCTTCTAATTTACCCCTCTGTTTGATTGATCAGATCATGAGGATGTCGATGAAAACATTAATTTTTCTGATCATGGATGTCGTGATCCATTTACTCCCATATTCGATCACAATCATGAATCTATTGCAGTCGATTTTTCGAAGCCACTAGTTTATGATGATCTATCTGATGATGAAGTCGAAACACCCAAGACTTTCAAGAGACTTTATCCCGAGCTGATGGTTATGTCAGGCCCTCGCTCTCTTGGGGTTAGTTTCACTTCCGATCACGAAATTGTTCAATCACCTGAGGCTCCTCATAAGTCATCTATATGCATTGAAGATCAATCTCACACATAGATCATGCTTCCTCCACTTGAACTGCATGATCCCATCACTCATGCATTGGAGGAATCTTACATTGCAAGCACGTGTGCATGACACAAGTTGTCTTTGTTCCTTTTGTTTGCTTGCATGTCATAGTCAAGAGTATGCATATGCTTCAAAGCTGCACGCAATGTCGTACAACACCATGGCAAGTCCACAAACCACATGTCATGTACTTGCACTCACTTATGTCCCATGGACACTTTTTAAACATCAAGTGTGTTTGTCTTCATTGTTATATCTTTCTTGTTTGCTGGTCCGCACAACAAGGTTTCTCACGGACCAAGCCTTCACCAACATGGGTCAAGAAATGCACCGATGGATGCATTGGAAATATCACTTCACGTGATTAGGCCCATGCACTATTAGCTTAGGAGTAGGAATATTTTTTCTTTCAGTTTGTTTGCTTGCATGCTTGATTTCTTACCTGCTTCGAATTTTTGTTTGCTTACTTTTCTTTCACATTTGCTTCTACCTCTGCTTCACTTTGTTGTTTGTTTTCTTGTTTTGTTTATAGGTTAGTTTCACATGGAACCATGTATGACTCTTGAAACAAGTTTGGTAAAGTACAAGAGGTCATGTATTGCTATCACTACTCGGTTGTCTGTAATCCTGCCTCTGTATGAAGAACTTGTTACTCTTAGTCCATGATATTTCGAAGGAAAATACGTATTGTTCGAAATGAACCTTAGTGAAAACACAACGCTTGCATGCTAACTAGTGTCACCTACTCTAGTCGGTTGTTTTTTGGGTTAACCCTTGTCAGCTTAGTCAAGTAGAGTAAGGTGAGGGTGAAAAAATTAACAAGTAAGTCAGAGGTATATAATAAACTACTTCTCTGAAGGAACAACCTCTTCTGCTCTCAATAAGTCGGGATCCCTCTTCCACCTATGAAATGACTAAGTGTTACACACATTTATGAAAAAAATGAAAAGTGAAAATGAAGAACTAAAAAATGAATAAGCCAAAAGAAGAGAAAGGATTCTTGCGCAGAGAGGTGATGTAAGTAACTCCGTTGGGGTACTATCCAGGCTCACTAGCAGTGAAGCGATGCTTGTGTTCTTGCGTTACTCCGTCGGGGTACCATCCAAGCTTGTTCATAGTGGAGCAACACCATAGATGAAACTAAGACTCTGAGGACTATACTACTTATGCACCAATATACCCCTCAACCCCAATCAAAACAACTATGTTGCCTTAGCTTGGAATGTATGTCAATCGAGCAAGAGCTTGGCATATGCTACATCTTATAATCAAGTTAGTGTGAAACCAAGATGAACTAAGAAGTAAACAATACTTCTGGAGGTGTTAGACTTGTTTTTCATGAACAAGGTCCATTCAAAGAACTGGAGTTATACCAGTGTGTCTCCAAGTGTTATAGCGGCTACAACCACCCTCCAAAATATTTCCTTAGCTTCATTTTGGAGCCTCCCTACCAACCTTTCACAGCATCATGTCTTTCTTCATCAAGTACACAAGCTTCAGCAATTTTCTTTTACAAAGGCAACCTGTCTATCAAATCTTGTTGCATTCACCTCATAAGCTATGTCTTTGGACTTGGTCCAGCTGTAGGCTGAGCATCTCCCTCAAGGAATTGTGCAATTCTGGAGGAAAAACAACCTTCCCTCCAAAAATGGTGTAATTATGTCTAGAAGTCTGCTAGGCTCCAGAATTGTGCAATTATGCCAGTCAAGCTTCATCCAGAAAATTATGCAATTCCTCCCAGCAGGGCTATTCAACCCAGGAATTGCACAATCCTAGGCATCAGTCAGCTGCTTTGCCCCGAAATTGCACAAATCTCCTGGGTAGCTAGCCCAACTCCCTTCTAGAAAAGCACATTTTTCCCCAGCAATTGAGCGGGCTCTTGCATTTGCAGTTGGTTTGACCAGTTCCACTCGGGACCAAAGAAACTTGACTTGCATGCATAACTTGCTTTTTCCTGTAATAGCGAAAGGCAACATGAAAAAATCATCCCTTGATTTAGGGAACTATTTTTAATAGCTGGAGGTTACATGCAAAGATCGTTTTAGAATATTTCCTCCAGGTATTGCTTTTTCCTTGATTTGTGGCATGCACGTCATGAGCTTCAAACTTATTTATTCGATGCTTCAGAGTTCATTTATCCACATTGATCTTGAATCTTTGACATCCCACATCACATCTAGGACTCTTCGACACATCCAACTCAGCTATTCACGGGTAAGTGGCCTCAACTTGTCTTTTACAACATTTCTGTCACTTTTTGTGTTTTCGCTTGTATAACTGTTGTTTGATTGATTTCTTTGAATGATTTCTGTCATTTACATGCATAATAGCTTATACTAGCATAATTTTAGTTTTCGTTACTATCTCACTGCTGTCGCATGCATGAAACCATTTTGCACGAATGGTCGCCGATTCCGCGACTCGCTTCACCCACATGCATTTTGTTCTATTTTCTGAATCTTTTATTCACTATTTGCATGTACAATCATTTGCTTCTGCTTACACTCAGTATCGCCATGCATTGACTTTCACATTTTATTTCATTTTCCCGTCAACGGGTCTGGATAGACTTGGCCCGGACTCTTCCTCACTAAGACAACATTGCGCAATATTGAGAGGGAAGGCTCTATCTTCCCCTCAGGTAATGTGAATTTATACCCAACAACTGTTCCCCAGGCCTGCTTTACGCAATTCTTAGGGACACTGATTGCTAGCCCAGAAAAGTGCACAATATAGTCACCGAGCTTGCATCCATTGCCAGCTAAAATTATGCATTGTGCAATTCCAACAATCAACAGTCAGCCTAGATTGCGCATTGCGCAATTCTAGCATCCAGTCATGCCTTCCAGATAGCATAGACTGCCTTTTTCACAGTTCTGGTAGCCAATCTCCTAGCCTCTCATAATAAATTACACAATCCTTTTCAGTCAATCCCTAAGTATGTGTTATGTTGTTCCTGAATTTTCTTTGGTTTTCACTGACAGATTTCTTGCCATGCATGTCGCTTTGTCTTTAGATCTAGCAGGAGTTCATTACCTCTTAACAGTTTAGCATCCATGGCCTCTAAGAGAGTAGGATCAAAGGACACTGACAGAAGTGCAACTGGAGCAACAATTGAGCAAGTGTTCGCAAGTCTACCGATCTACGAAGATACCAAGTTGATTATAGACAAGGACATCAAACTGAAATGGAAAGAGGTAAATGATTCATTTGCAGCCGCATTTGGGGAAGACCTCAAAGAATTCCAGGTATATGTGAACATTCACAAGTCTGGCTTGTATCGGATTGCATGCAGATACCCAACCAGAGCTACAAGACGAAGATACTATGGAAGGAGCTGGATAGATTCAGGATGACACCCAACTAGATCTACAAGACGAAGATACTATGAAAGGCGTATCAATACTTGGTCATTTTCGCATGTCGACTGTATGGCCAAGAAAGCTTGGAAACCTTCCCACAAAGTTGGGTGATCGCGCTAGACCAACTGGCCAGAGAGGGAAAACCATGCAACTTGTCTGTTATGTTGGCTCATCAGATGAAGGAACAAGTAATGAGGGCTCGAGAACCGCCCAAAGCTATGCAAGCAGAAATCTACACGTCTGCCTACATCTTGGATGTAGTCTGTGCCCGACAAGAGTTCCTAGAGTTGAATTGGTCATGGTCATCGACGGAGACTGCTGTGAACACTTATTGTCAAATGTTGTCTAAATGCAACTTCATAGGAGTTATCACATGGTTGTCTAATCATTTTGTCAGCCCTGTTTACAAGATGATATTCAAACAAGATCCACCATGCATGTCGATGGAAGAAATGGAAGCATTGATAGACATAGCTGATTGGTATGCCTCACTGTCTTACACCTTCATACAGATGTACAGTGCGGAGAATCCTCCGCAAGTTCTACTGAAGTTTTCCTTGGACGTGCTCGTCATGCAGGAGGTAGCAAATCACATCTCGGCAGGATTGACAACTAGGTTGCACCAAAAGAAGAAGGCACCTTGGCCCTCTCTCCTGCTTTGCATTGGGTTATATGAGATCTGGAGTTTCAAGCATGTGGATATTGAAGAAGAGAAGATGAACAAGTATCCAATCGACCTCCGAAGTTACAAACCGTATGCCCCACATTGTCTTATGAAATATCACTACACGAGAGTACAGTTCAACTGGATCCACAGGGAATTTCATTAGGCAAAGGAGGACCCATGGACATATTGCTACAGTTTCTCTAGACCTAATGAATAGTTCGGCTTCAATGTGGATTGGTCAAAGAAGCAACGTGAAGTAGCATCCCAAAGAGCACCAGAAGCAAAAAAAATAGAGGTGAACATACTAGTGCGCAACAAGGGCAAGATGAATATTGTCGATCGCATGGAGGAAGAGAAAAGCTGCAAGTTCTGAGTATATCCACTTGTAGAGAAAGAAGCTATGGCTACAGAGGCGAAGAGGGAACAACGTGATAAGAGGATCACGCAAAGGCATAGGGAGAAATGGAGAATGGAGGAAATAGAGAAGCAGTTGCATAAGTTGAAGGAGCGACTCTGAAAGGAACAGGAGCTGCGCAAACATGAGAGGGAAGCGCAGAAACAACAGGTACAAAAAGGGCCACAACATGTGTAGATGGATGAAACAACGCCTGTACATTTAGTGGACTCATCAGAATAGCTGGCATCAGGAAAACAAGGTGAACCATTGCAGGAGTAGGTCTTTGTTAAGGAGATAGAGCGAGCGCTTGAACAGATGGATATGGACATGGAGCAGCAGGAATTAAAACAAGACATCGACCTCATGGCTCACCACCAAGAGGTTGACCCACTAGCTTCACTGCATCCAGAAGATGAGCAAGTCCCAAGCGACCAAGGAGACACTAAGATTCTTGGAGATCAGCCGAAAGGAGAGATGCACAACATCTCATTCGACAAGTCTCAACATAGAGTTGTGTAATCTCGCAGAGTGTCAAATTCGGAAGATCATACATCTCCTGTGCAATATGAGGAACGAGTGATCATGTCTGACTTGCAAAAACATCCAATAGCCTTGGATGATGCCACTAGAGCATATGCCAAAGCCACTAGCTCAAGTGTTCGCTTTCTAATAGCTGAGAATGAATGAATGGCTAAGGAGCTACAAACAACCAAGCAAGGAGGAGAGTTGGTGACAACGTTTGCCCGAGCAGAACTGAAGAAGGCAATACTAGATGAAGTATTGTCCCTTAACGCAGTTATGCGAACATTGTATTCCAAGTTTGGTACCATGCAAAAGGGATCCGTCCATCTCAACGGACGACATTCGCGATGTGCTTGAAGAGCACGTATCTTTTCAAATGTGCATGTTGCTGTTGATTACATGCAAACATGGACGATGAGATAAAAGGGAGCCCCAGTTCACTTGACAAAGATGATGAAGCCCAGAGTGGTGAAGCTGAAGGCACACATCTGGAGTTAGATCCAGAACTATGAAGAGCTCCCTCAGCTCATCACTAGTCTACAGGCTTCTCATGCACATGTATCTAAGATTATGGATGTTTTGGTGCACGCAAATGTGATCCCATCTATTGGGACTCTCACATAGGTGAAGAAAAAGGCACAGGTCCGACTAGAACTTGACTCATACTTTGACGATTTGATGCACATTGCCACTAGCCTAGACTTGTCGATCATTGTAGACACCATGCACAAGTATTTTGTTGGTCCGACCACATTGAAGACAATGATGCACATGCTTTCAAACGAGTTGGACAGAGGAGCCCAAGCAGTGTACCTGAATGTTATGGATGCAAGAGTCAGGGTCTAGAAATATGTCACCTTGGAATACATAGACACCATCGCAGACTTCGTATCTTGACATTAGTACACTACTGTTGATCATAGGGAGGATGTTGAAGAGTTGGACTTCCCACGATTGTCTGAGTCATAGTGATGTCTTGCATGGCTTGCTCAAGCCATTTTGTCTGACATGGGTACATGTGCATTGTAATGTAACATCTTGTCAAATGTAAGTTCAAGTGTCGATAGTTGGATGTAAGATTAATAGAGTAGATGACGAGTCATGAGAGTAGATGAATTGTCACAAAGGGGAATGTCAAGGGTCACCCCAACCATTGCTATAAATAGTCCCTCATAACTCATTATAGGGGATTTTGGTTAGCCAAGCTTTGGATGGGACTATCTTAGAGAGAGCTTGGACAATATTGTAATGAGCCTTTGCTTCTCCACTACGCAGAGCTAGTACATCTCTTTGGATGAGTAGACGGTTGTGGCTGTAACGTTTCACTGTTGGAACTAGTGGTTGGACATGGATGTATTGTATGACTAGATCAACTTGCACTTCTTAATATAACAAGAACCAACACGTTTCATGCATATGTGGTATTGTATTTTAGCTATCTATTTACTCTAAATGATATATGTATTTGTTTGCTTACGCATGCATGTATAGTTATTTGTGTGTATGTACGTATGAATCTTTCTGAAATGTGTTGTTAGTTTAACCATCACTTTGGATTGCTAGATAACTTTCCTTCCATGTTTTGATGCATCTTTGCTCGTGTGTTCCCTTCTTAACTTCGTGCTACCACATGTTTCCAAGGGGCACACTCACCTCAACCCCCGTGTGTTAGAACCTCTCATGCACCTTCCTTGGCTCACTGCATATGTCACACCCTTGCTACCAATAGAGTTATCTTACTTGCCTCTATGTGAAATCATAGTCAAGGCATTACCGTATGAACCACTGCTGGGACTCCTACACCAATTGGTCTGATGTATAATTGGGATTTCTTACTAGGGAGATCCCCTAACATGTTTGTGGGTCCAACACCATCAACATTTATGGCGCTAGAAGGAGGGCCAGATGACAAGATGTGTCCTCTCATCCTATTTTGAACCCTTGCATATCTATAATGGATTCTTGCACTCTTCTCCCAGGCTCCACGATGTTTTTCAAATTCTAAATCTGTTACCATCATGAAGGATTTTTCGATCACTTGTCCACTTACACATATGATGTTGAAGGCGAAGTGGCCCGGCCTAAGTTTTTGCAAGACTTTCTTTCCATTCTTCATGAGGAAGATGGATGTTCTGACGAATAATCTAGTTCGCTACTTGCATACACACTTCGTGAATCTTCTGATCGATGGCTATGTAGTGTGTCGGCTAATAGCGTGCACTCATTTGAGCACTTATGTGATCTCATTGAAGACACTTTCTATCATTTTGATCCAGACCATCTTGACCAGAAACTGTTACAACAACAGAAGGCTCCGCATGAATCACCTATGGATTTTTGGCAACGCTTCTGTGATTTGTAGTTTCAATCTCTAAGGAGCTAGATGAAATTTTTCTATCTTATGGGGCAATTTGAGTATTGTGCTAAGAAATCTTCTCATCCCAAGAAGAAGTTTGAAATCAAGCCTCGCTTAGTATTCTTCAGTGATGGAGTTGCGCAATCACTGATGCATGTGGTTATTGTCACAAATAACTTTTCTCCGTCCCCGCATCAATCACCTCTGCCACTGTAGAGTGATGTGAGAGATCATTCTCGCACATTTGTTCAGCTGTCACATTCTCCCAACATCACTTCACTTAATTTTCGCACAGATTTGGTTGTGAGTCCATCAAGTTGTCACATGCATTTTTTTTCAAAAACTTCGTATTTGTACTCGACTAATCCTCCGGATGATATTTTCTTGTGCTCTTCCATTCCAGACTCTACACTTGTTGTGAACGAGGATCAAGCCATTGACATGGATGATAGCGCATGTTGGTGTTGCACAACCAACATGCGCTATCATCCATGAAGAGTATGACTGGAAGGATGACTCCCTTTCATTCGAGCCTCCTCCATTCTTTCCTGACATTTTGAGTGAATCTGCCATCCATGATTTCACATGTGTATATTCATCCACAGATGCACCCATTGTTGATCACTCGCTGGACACATCAAATGTCAATTCGTCATCCAACAACAGAGAGGATAAGTTATTCATTGAAAATCAACTTGATCTTTTATCTTCCTTTTCCGGGAACACATAGGATGAATTTGTACACTTCTCATCTACCCCTCTATTTGATTCATCAAATCATGAGGATGTCGTTGAAAACATTGCTTTTTCTGATCGTGGCCGTCATGATCCATTTGCTCCCATATTCGATCATGATCATGACTCTATCACAACTAATTTTATGAAGCCACTAGTTTATGATGATCTATCTTTCGATGAATTCGAAACACCTAAGGTTGTCGAGGCACTTCAGCCCGAGATGATGGTTATGTCAAACCCTCGCTCTCTTGGGGTTAGTTTCACTTCCGATCAAGAAATTGTTCAATCACCTGAGGCTCCTCATCACTCATCTATATGCATTGAAGATCAATATTACACACAGATCATGCTTCCTCCACTCGAACGACATGATCCCATCGCTCATGCATTGGAGGAATCTTACATTGTAAGCACGTGTGCATGACACAAGTTGTCTTTGTTCCTTTCATTTGCTTGCATGTCACAGTCAAGAGTATGCATATGCTTCAAAGCTGCACGCAGTGTTGCACAACATCATGACAAGTCCACAGACCACATGTCATGTACTTGCACTCACTTATGTCTTGTGGACACTTTTAAACATGAAGTGTGTTTTTCTTCATTGTTATATCTTTCTTGTTTGCTGGTTCGCACAACCAGGTTGATCACGGAGCAAGCCTTCACCAACATGGGTCAACCAATGCACTGGTGGTTACAATGGAAATATCACTTCATGTGATCAGGCCCATGCACTGTTAGCTTAGGAGTAGGAGTAGTTTTGTTTTCAATTTTTTTTCTTGCATGCTCGATTGCTTACCTACTTCACTTGTTTGTTTGCTTACTTTTATTTCACGTTTGCTTCTTCCTCTACTTCGCTTTGTTGTTTGTTTACTTGCTTTTTTCGTAGGTTAGTTTCACATGAAACCATGTATGACTCTTGAAACAAGCTGGGTAAAGTACAAGAGGTCTTGTACTACGATCACTAGTTGGTTATCTATCATCTTGCCTCTATATGAAGAACTTGTTACTCTTAGTTCATGATACGTTGAAGGAAAATACGTACTGTTTGTAGTGAACCT
Organism: Pinus taeda; assembly: GCA_000404065.3. Taxonomy (NCBI): domain Eukaryota; kingdom Viridiplantae; phylum Streptophyta; class Pinopsida; order Pinales; family Pinaceae; genus Pinus; species Pinus taeda. The sequence goes on from APFE030861236.1 coordinate 14,231, forward strand.
TGGTGAAAACACAACTCTTGTGTGCTAACTAGTGTCACCTACTCTAGTCATTTGTTTTTGGGTTAACCCTTGTCAGCTTAGCCAAGTAGAGTAAGGTGAGGGGGAAAACCTTAACAAGTACATTAGAGGTATATAATAAAATACTTGTCTAAAGGAACAACCTCTTCTACTCTCAATAAGTCAGGATCCCTCTTCTACCTATGAAATGAATAAGTGTCATGCACAATTATGAAAAAAATGAAATGTGAAAATGAAAAAATGAAAAATGAATAAAGCGAAAGAAGAGAAAGGCTTCCTGCACAGAGAGGTGATGCAAGTAACTCCGTCGGGGTACTGTTCAGGCTTGCTAGTAGTGGAGCGATGCTTGTGTTCTTGCATGACTCCACTGAGGTACTGTCGAGGCATGCTGGCAGCAGAGCAACACTAGAGATGAAACTAAGACTCTAATGACTATACTACTTGTGCACCAATATACCCCTCAACCCCAATAAAAATAATGATGTTTCCTTGGCTTGAAATGTGTGTCAATCGACCAAGATCTTGGTAGATGCTACATCTTACAATCAGGTTAGTGTGAAACCAAGAAGAACTAAGAACTGAACAATACTTCTGAAGGTGTTAGAATTGTTTTTCATGAACAAGGTCCACTTAGAGAACTGGAGTTCTACCAGTGTGTCGCCAAGTGTTTTAGTGGCTACAATCACCCTCCAAAATTTTGTCTTCGTTTCATTTTGGAGCCTCCCTACCAACCTTTCATAGCAGCATGTCTTGCTTTGTTAAGTACACAAGCTTCAGTAATTTTCTTGCAGAAAGACAAACTGTCTATCAAAGCTTGTTGCATTCCCCTCACAGGATATTTCTCCAGACTTGGTCCAGCTACAGGCTGAGCAACTCCCTCAAGAAATTGCACAATTTTGGAGGGAAACCAACCTTCCCTCCAAAAATTATATAATTTTGTCTAGCTGCTTGCTGGGCTTCAGAATTATGCAATTCTGGCAGTCATATTCATCTAGAAAATTGCACAATTCCTCCCAGTAGGGTTATTCAGCCCAAGAATTGCGCAATCCTGGGCATCAGTCAACTGCTCTGCCTAGGAATTGCACAAATATCCTGGGCAACCATCCCAGCTCCCTTCCAGAAATGTGCATTTTTTCCCAGCAGTTGAGCAGGCTCTTGCATCTGCAGTTGGCTTAACCAGTTCCACCCGGGACCAAAGAAACTTGAATTGCATGCATAGATTTCTTTTTCTTGGAATAGAAAAAGGCAACATGCAAAAAGCATCCCTTTATTTAGGGAACTATTTTTAGTAGTTGGAGGTTACATGCAAAGATCATTTTAGAATGTTTCCTCCAAGTGTTTCTTTTTCCTAGATTTGTGGCATGCACATCATGAGCTTCAAACTTATTTATTCGACACTTCAAAGCTCATTTCTCTACATCGATCTTGGAGGTCTAACATCCCACATCACATCCAGCACTGTTCGACACGTCCAACTCATCTATTCATGGGTAAGTGGGCTCAACTTGTCTTTTACAAAATTTCTTTTGTGTTTTCACTTATATAAGTGATGTTCTCTTGATTTATTTGAATTCTTGTTGACATTTACATGCATACTAGCTTGTACTGGCACCGTCTCAGTTTTTGTTACTATCTCACCATGGTTGCATGCATGAAACCATTTTGCACGAATAGTTGCTGATTCAGCAACTTGCTTCACCCACATGCCTGTTGTTCCATTTTATGTATCTTCCATTCATTGTTTGCATGCGCGATCATTTTCTTCTACTTACACTCAGTATCGCCATGCATTCACTTTAACATTTGCTTTCAGTTGTTGCTCGGTGGTTCTGGGTAGCCTTGGCCTAGACTCTGCCTCACTAAGACAACATTGCACAATCCTAAGAGGGAAGGCTCTATCTTCTCCTAAGGAAATGGGCATTTCTACCCAGCAACTATTCCCTAGGCCTGCTTTGCGCAATTCTGAGAGACAATGACTGCTGGCCCATAAAATTTCCCAATGCAATCACTGAGCCTACAACCATTTCCAGCTGAAATTGTGCATTTCACAATTCCAGCAGTCAACAGGCAGCGTGAGTTACACATTGTGAAATTCCAGTAACCATTCATGCCTCCCAGACAACCCAAACTGCCTTTTACGAAGTTCTGGCAGCCAATCTCGCAGCCTCCTAGAAGAAATTGCGTAATCCTTGCGAGTCAATCCCCAAGTATGTGTTATGTCATTCCCGAATTTGCTTTTGTTTTTGCTGACATATTTATTGCCATGCATGTCGCTTTGTCTCTAGATCTAGCAGGTGTTCGTCTGCCTCTTAATAGTTCAGGATCAATGGCCTCTAAGAGAGCAGGATCAAAGGACATTGACGGAAGTGCAACTGGAGAAGCAGTTGAGCAAGTGTCTGCAAGTCTACTGATCTACGAAGATACCAAGATGATTCTAGACAAGGACATCAAACTTAAATGGCAAGAGGTCAACGATGCATTTGCAGGCACATTCAGGGAAGACCTCGAAGACCGCCAGGTATACATGAACATTCGCAAGTCCAAATTGTATCAGATTGCATACAGATACCCCGTGTTCCCATGCGTGGACATGATACACTGGATTGTCTCACACACTGACCTTGAGACGATGACCTTGAGCAATGTCAATGGGACAAAGATTGCAACCTTCAGGGCATAGGATTATGATGAGATGTATCAGATGTTGGAGCCTATAACTATCATGTGGACTCCCTTCAGCTTACCCATCAACAATGTCAACTCCAGAGACATTCTGAAGAACTGGGTAAAGGAGCCGGCTAGATTTAGGATGACACCCAACCAGATCTACAAGAGGAAGGTATTGTGGAAGGCGTATCAATAATTGGTCATTTTTTCATGTCAATTGTATGGCCAAGAAAGAACGGAAATCTTCCCATAGAGTTGGGTGATTGTGCTGGACCAACTGGCCAGATAGGGAAAATGATGCAACTGGTCTGGTATGTTGGCTCATCAGCTAAAGGAACATGTAACAATGGCTTGAAAACCATACAAAGGTATGCAAGTAGAAATATACATGTCTCCCTACATTTGGATATAGTCTATGCCCGACAGGAGTTCCCAGGATTGAACTAGGTATGGTCACCAGCGGAGACTGCTGTGAACACTTATTGTAAGATGTTTTCTGAATGCAACTTCAGAGGACTTATCACATGGTTGTTCAATCATTTTGTCAACACAATTTAAAAGATGATATTTGAACAGGATCCACCCTACATGTCAATGGAAACAATGGAGGAACTGATAAACATACCTGATTGGTATGCCTCACAGTCAGGAACCTTCTTATAGATGTACAGTGTGTAGAAGCCTCCGCATGTTCCATTGAAGTTTGACTTGGACGTGCTCGTCATGCAAGAAGTAGCATATCACATCTCGGTGGGATTGACAACTAGGCTGCATCGGAAGAAGAAGGCACCTTGGCCCACTCTTCCACTTCGCATTAGGTTATATGAGATCCAAAATTTTAAGAATGCATATGTTGAAGCAGAGAATATGAAGAAGTATCCATTCGACCTTCGAATTTACACTCCGTATGACCCACATTGTCTTGTGAAAGATCATTGCACGAGGTACAGTTCAATTGGATCCATGGGGCATTTCATTGGGCAGAGAGGACCCATGGAGATATTTCTATAGTTTCTCTAGACCCAACGAATAGGTCGGATTCATTGTGGAATGGTTAACAAAGAAATGTGAAGTTGCATCCCGTAGAGCACCAGAAGCAGCAGTAGTAGAGGTGAACATACCAGTGCACGACAAGGGCAAGAGGAACATTGTCGAATGCATGGAGGAAGAGAAAAGCTGCAAGTTTCAAGCAGATCCACTTGTAGAGAAAGAAACTATGGTTATAGAGGTGAAGAGGCAACAACAATAAGTGAATCACGCAAAGGCATAGGGAGAAATGGATAATGGAGGAAACAGAAAAGGAGTTGCATGAGTTGAAGGAGTGACTTCGAAAGGAACATGAGCTGCGTAAAAAGGAGAGGGAAGCGCACCAATAATAGGTACAATAGGGGGCGCATCATGTGTAGATGGATGAAACAATCCCTGTACAGGTAGTGGACTCATCAGAATAGTTGGCATCAGGCAAACAGGGTGAACCATCGTAGGAGCAGGAACTTACTCGGAGATAGAACGAGTGCTTGAACAGATGGATATGGATATGGAGCAGCAGGAGTTAGAACAAGACACCGACCTCATGCCTCACCACCAAGAGGTCAACCCACCAGCTTCACCACATCTAGAAGATGAGCAAGTCCCAAGTGACCAAGGAAACACTGAGATCCTTAGAGACCAACCAGAAGGAGAGATGCACAACATCTCATTTGATGAGTCTCAACATAGAGTTGTGCAATCTTGCAGAGTGTGAACTCCGGAAGATCATACATCTCCTGTGCAGTATGAGGAATGAGTGATGGTGTCTAACATGCACAAACATCCATCATCCTTGGCCAATGCCACTAGAGCATATGCTGAAGCCACTAGCTCAAGTGTTCACTTTTTGATAGCTGAGAATGAATGAATGGCTAAGGAGATACAAATGGCCAAGAAAGGAGGAGAGTTGGTGACAACGTTTGCCTAAGAAAAACTGAATAAGGCAATACTAGATGAAGTACTATCCCTTAACACAGTTATGTCGATGTTGTATTCCAAGTTTGGTACCTTGCATAAGGCAGTCGTCCATCTCAACGAATGGTAGTCGTGATGTGCTAGAAGAGTAGGTATCTTGTCAAACATGCATTTTGTTGTTGATTACATGAAAACATGGACAATGAGATACAAGGGAGCCCTACTTCACTTGCCTAAGATGATGAAGCCCAGAGTGGTCGAGCTAAAGGCACACATCCAGAGTCAGATCCGGAACTATGAAGAGCTCCCACAACTCATCACTAGTCTATAGGATTCCCATGCATGTGTATTCAAGAGTATGGATGTTGTGGTGTACCCACATGCGATTCCATCTATTGGGACTCTCACCCAAGTGAAGACAAAGGCATAGGTCTAACTAGAGCTTGACTCATACTTTGATGAGTTGATGCGCATGCCACCAACCCAGACTTATCGAACAGTGCAGACACCATGCATAAGTATGTTGTTGGTCCAGCTGCATTGAAGACAATGATGCAGATGCTTTCAGACAAGTTGGATAGAGGAGCCCAAGTAGTGTACCCGGTTTCTATGGAGACAAGAGTTCGGTTCTAGAAAGATGTCACCTTGGAATACACAGACACCATCACAGACTTCCTATCTTGGAATCAGTACACTACTATTGATCATCGCAAGGATGTTGAAGAGTTGGACTTCCCATGATTGTCTGAGTCATAGTGATGTCCTGCATGGCTTGCTCGAGCCATTTTGTCTCACATGGGTACATGTGCATTGTAATGTAACATCTTGTCAAGTGTAAGTTCAAGTGTTGATAGTTGGATGTAAGAGTCATAGAGTAGATGAAGAGTCATGAGGGTAGATGAACTGTCACAAAGGGGAATGTCAAGGGTCACCTAACTCTTTGCTATAAATAGTTCCTCATAACTCATTTGAAGGGACTTTGGTTAGCCAAGCTTTCGATAGGACTATCTTAGAGAGAGCTTGGACAGTATTGTAACGATCCTTAGCTTCTCCACTTCGCAGAGCTAGTACATCTCTTTGGAGGAACATGCAGTTATGGCTATAATGTTTTGCTATTGGAACTAGTGGTTGGACATGGATGTATTGTATGACTTGAACTTACACTTCTTAATATAACAAGAGGCAACACATTTCATGCATATGTTGTATTTTATTTCAGCTATCTTTTTAGTCTAAATGATATATGTATTTTTTTTCTTACGCATGCCTGTATAACTATTTATGTGTATGTATGTATGAATCTTTCTGAAATTTGTTGCTTGCTTAACTATCATTTTGGATTGCTAGCTAAATTTCCTTCCATGTTGTGATGCATCTTTGATTGTGTGTTCCCTTCTTAACTTCGTGCTACCACAGGTTTCCAAGGGGCACACTCACCTCAACCCCCGTTTGTTAGAACCTCTCATGCACCCTCCTTGACTCACTGCATATGTCACTCCCTTGCTACCAATAGAGTTATATTAGTTGCCTCTGTGCGAAAACGTGGTCAAGGCATTACCGTATGACCCACTGTTGGGACTCCTACACCAAATGGTGTGAGGTATAATTGAGACTTCTTACTGGGGAGATCCCCTGACATGTTGGCGGGTCCAACACTGTCAACATTTCTGGCACTAGAAGGAGGGCCAAATGACCAGCTATTTCCTCTCATCCTATTCTAAACCTTTTCATATCTATCATGGATTATTGCACTCTTCACCCCCTGCGATTTTTTCCGAATTCCAAATCTGTTACCATCACGAAGTAGTTTTTCGATCACTTGTCCACTTACACGTATGATGGTGAAGGCGAAGTGGTCTGGCCTAAGTTTTTGCATGACTTTCTTTCCATTCTTCATGAGGAAGATGGATGTTTTGACGAGCAAGCCAGTTTGCTACTTGCATACACACTTCACGAATCCCCTCATCTATGGTTGTGAAGCCCTCTGACTGACATCGTGAACTCACTTGAGCACTTTTGTGATCTCATTGAAGACACTTTCTATCATTTTGATCCAGACCATCTTGACCAAAAACTGTTACAAAAATGGAAGGCTCTGCATGAATCGCCTATGGATTTTTGGTAGCGCTTCCTTGATTTGTAGTTTCAAGCTCCAAAGAGCCAGATGAAATTTTTGTATCTTTGGGATTGATTCAAGTATTGCATAAAGAAATTTGTTCGTCCCAAGAAGAAGTTTGAAATCAAGCCTCGATCAGTATTCTTCAGAGATGGAGTTGCGCAATCACAAACGGATGTGGCCGTCCCCTCATCAAACATCTTTGCCACTATAGAGTGATGCAGGAGATCATTCTCACACATCTGTTTAGCTATCACATTCTCCCAACATCACTTCACTTAATTTTCGCTCAGATTTAGTTGTGAGTCCATCGAGTTGTCACATGCATTTTGTTCCACAAACTTTGTCTTCATCCTCGGCTAATCCTCGAGATGATACTGTCTTGTGTTCTTCCATTTCAGACTATACACTTGTTGTGAACGAGGATCAAGCCATCGACAGAGTTGGTGTTGCACAACCAACATGCACTATCATTCATGAAGAGTATGACTGGGAGTTTGAGCATCAACACTCAGTGAAGGATTACTCCCTTCCATCCGAGCCTCCTCTGTTCTTTCCTAACATTTTCGTTGAACCTTCCATCCATGATTTCACATGTGTATCTTCACCCACGGATGCACCCATTTTTGATCACTTGCAGGACACACTAGATGTCAGTCCATCATCTGACAATGGAGAGGATAAGTTATTCATAGAAAATCCACTTGATTTTTCATCTGCCTTTTCCTAAAACACAGAGGATGAATTTGTTCGCTTCTCATCTACCCCTCTGTTTGATTCATTAGATCATAAGGATGCCGATGAAAACATTAATTTTTCTGATCGTGGTTGTCGTGATCCATTTAATCCCATATTCGATCACGATCATGACTCTATCATAGCCAGTTTTTTGAAGCCACTGGTTTATGATGATCTATCTAACAGTGAAGTCAAAACACCCAAGAATTTGAAGAGACTTTAGCTCAAGCTAATGGTTATGTCAGGCCCTCACTCTCTTGGGGTTAGTTTCACTTCTGATTAGGAAATTGTTCAATTACCTGAGGCTCCTCATCAGTCATATGTATGCATTGAAGATCAATCTTACACACATATCATGCTTCCTCCACTTGAACTGAACAATCCCATCACTCATGCATTGGAGGAAGCTTACGTTGCAAGAACGCATGTGTCGCACAATGCCGTGACAAGTCCACAGACCACATGTCATATACTTGCACTCACTTATGTCCTGTGGACACTTTTAAACATCAAGTGTGTTTGTCTTCAGTGTTATATCTTTCTTGTTTGCTGGTTCGCACAACCAGGTTGCTCGGAGACCAAGCCTTCACCAACATGGGTCAACCAATGCACCAGTGGATGCATTGGAAATATCTTCACATGATCAGTCCCATGCACCGTTAGCTTAGGAGTAGGAGTAGTTTTTTCTTTCATTTTGTTTACTTACATGCTTGATTTCTTACCTGCTTCGCTTGTTTGTTTGCTTACTTTTCTTTCACATTTTCTTCTGCCTCTGCTTCTCTTTCTTGTTTGTTTTCTTGTTTTGCTCGTACATTTGTTTCACATGAAACCATGCATGACTCTTGAAACAAGCTGGGTAAAGCACAAAAGGTCTTGTACTACTATCACTACTTGGTTATCTATCATCCTACCTCTATATGAAGAACTTGTTACTCTTAGTCCATGATATTTCGAAGAAAAATACGTATTGTTCGAAATGAACCTTGGTGAAAACACAATGCTTGCGTGCTAACTAGTGTCACCTACTCTAGTCTGTTGTTTTTGGGTTAACCCTTTTCAGCTCAGTTAAGTAGAGTCAGGTGAGGGGAAAACATTAACAAGCACATCAGAAATATATAATAAACTACTTCTTTGAAGGAACAACCTATTCTACTCTCAATAAGTTGGGATCCCTCTTCTGCCTTTGAAATGACTAAGTGTTATGCACAGTTATGAAAAAATTGAAAAGTGAAAATGAAAAACTGAAAAATGAATAAGTCAAAAGAAGAGAACGGATTCCTACACAGAGAGGTGATGTAAGTAACTTCGTTGGGGTACTATCTAGACTCACTGGCAGTGGAGTGATGCTTTCGTTCTTGCATGAATTCGTCGGGGTACTGTCCAAGCCTGCTCATAGTGGAGAAACACCATAGATGAAACTAAGACTTTGACAACTATACTGCTCATGCACCTATATACCCCTCAATTGCAATCAAAACAACTGTGTTGCCTTAGCTTGTAATATGTGTCAATCGATCAAGAGCTTGGCATATGCTACATCTTACAATCATGTTAGTGTAAAACCAAGATGAAATAAGAACTAAAAAATACTTTCGAAGGTGTTAGACTTGTTTTTCACGAACAAGGTCCATTCAGAGAACTAGCGTTCTACCAGTGTGTCTCCAAGTGTTTTAGTGGCTACAACCACCCTCCAAAATCTTGCCTTGGCTTCATTTTGGAGCCTCCCTACCAACCTTTCACAGTAGCATGTCTTGCTTCATCAAGTACACAAGCTTCAACGATTTTATTGCAGAAAGACAACCTATCTATCAAATCTTGTTGCATTCCCCTCACAAGTTGTTTCCCTGGACTTAGTCCAGCTGCAAGCTGAACATATCCCTCAAGAAATTGTGCAATTCTGGAGGGAAACCAACCTTCCCTCTAGAAATTGTGCAATTCTATCTAGCAGCCTACTAGGCTCTAGAATTGCACAATTCTACCAATCAAGATTTCATCCAGAAATTGTATAATTCCTCTGAACAAGGATGTTCAACCTAGGAATTGCGCAATCTTGGGAAGCAGTCAGCTACTCTACCCATAAATTGCACAAACCTCCTGGGCAGTTAGCTCAACTCCCTTCCAAAAATGTGCATTTCCCCCCAGAAGTTGAGCAAGCTCTTGCATGTGCAGTTGGTTTGACCAGTTCCACCTGGGAACAAAGAAACTTGACTTGCATGCATAACTTGCTTTTTCCCGAAATTGCAAAAGGAAACATGAAAAAATCATCCCTTGATTTAGGGAACTATTTTTAGCCACTGGAGGTTACGTGTTGGTTTTTCCTATATTTGTGGCATGCTCGTCATGAGCTTCAAAATTATTTATTCGACGCTTCAGAGCTCATTTCTCCACATCAACCTTGGAGCTCTGACATTCCACATCACATCTAGGACTCTTTGACACATCCAACTCAGCTATTCATGGGTAAGTGTTCTTAACTTGTCTTTTACAACATTTTTGTCGCTTTTTGTGTTTTCGCTTGTATAAGTGTTGTTTAATTGATTTCTTTGAATGCTTGCTGTCATTTACATGCATACTAACACAATTTCAGTTTTCGTTACTATCTCATTGTTTTCACATGCATGAAACCATTTTGCAAGAACAATCACTGATTCAGCGACTCGCTTCACCCACATGCATGTTGTTCCATTTTCTGAATCTTTGATTCACTGTTTTCATGTAAAATCATTCGATTTTTCTTACACTTAGTATTTTCATGCATTCGCTTTCACATTTTATTTCAGTTGCCCATCGACGGGTCTAGGCAGCCTTGACCCGAACATTGCCTCACCAAGATAGCATTGCGCAATCCTGAGAGGGAAGACTCTGTCTTCCACTCAGGAAATGTGCATTTATACCCAACATTTGTTCCTCACACCTACTTTGAAAAAATTTGAGGGATAGTGACTGTTGGCCCAGAAAATTGCGCAATGCAGTCACTGAGCTTGCAGCCATTGCCAATTGAAATTGTGCATTACGCAATTCCAACAGTCAATAGTCAGCCTAGATTGCACATTACACAATTCTAGCAACCAATCATGCCTCCCAGATAGCCCAGACTGCCTTCTACACAGTTCTGGTAGCCAATCTCCCAGCCTCCCAAAAGAAATTGTGCAATCCTTTCTAGTCAATCCCCAGGTATGTGTTATGTTAGGAATGTCGTTCCCAAATTTTCTTTGGATTTCGCTGACAGATTTCTTTCCATGCATGTCACTTTGTCTCTAGATCTAGTAGGTGTTCGTCTGCCTCTTAACAGTCGGGATAAATGGCCTCTAAGAGAGTAGGATCAAAGGACACTGACGGAAGTGCAACTGGAGCAACAGTTGAGTAAGTGTTCGCAAGTCTACCAATCTACGAAGATACCAAGTTGATTAGACAAGGAAATCAAGCTGAAATGGAAAGAGGTCAATGATGCGTTTGCAAGCACATTTGGGGAAGACCTCAAAGACTGCCAGATATACTTGAACATTCACAAGTCTGGCTTGTACCATATTGCATGCAGGTACCCCGTGTTCCCATGTGTGGACATGATACACTAGATTGTCTCACACACTAACCCCAAGACGATGACCTTGAGTAGTGTTAGTGGGATGAATATTGCAATATTCAGGGCACAGGATTATGATGAGATGTATTAGATGTCGTAGATCATAACTACCATGGAGACTCCCTTCAGCTTACCCAACAACAATGCCAACTCCAGATACATTATGAAGAAATGGGTTAAGGAGTTAGTTAGATTCAGGATGACACCCAACTAGATCTACAAGGCAAAGATACTATGGAAGGTGTATCAATACTTGGTCATTTTCGCATGTTGATTGTATGGCCAAGAAAGCATGGAAACCCTCCCGCAAAGTTGGGTGATCGCACTGGACCAACTAGAGAGAGAGGGAAAACCATACAACTAGTTTATTATGTTGGCTCACCAGCTAAAGGAATAGGTAATGAGGGCTTGAGAAAAAATCTACATGTCTGCCTACATGTTGGCTCACCAGCTAAAGGAATAGGTAATGAGGACTTGAGGAATAGGTAATAAATAAAAATCTACATGTCCGCCTACATCTTGGATGCAGTTTGTGCCCGATAGGAATTCCCAAGCTTGAAGTGGGCATGGTCACCAATGGAGACTTTTGTGAACACTTATTGTCAGATGTTGTCTGAATGCAGCTTCAGAGGAGTTATCACATGGATGTCCAATCATTTTGTCACCCCAGTTTACAAGATGGTATTTGAACAAGATCCACCCTGCATGTCGATGGCAACAATGGAGGCAATGATAGACATAGTTGATTGGTATGCCTCACCATCCGACACCTTTAGACAAATGTAGAGTGCGGAGAATCCTCCGCATGTTCTACTGAAGTTTTCCTTGGATGTGCTCGTCATGTAGGAAGTAGCATATCACATCTCGACAAGATTGACAATCAGGTTGCACCGGAAGAAGAAGGCACCTTGGTTTGCTCTCCCTCTTTGTATTGCATTAGAGGAGATCCGAAGTTTCAAGCATGCGGATGTCAAAGTAGAGAAGATGTACAAGTATCCATTCAACCTCTGAAGTTACAATCCGTATGACCCACATTGTCTTGTGAAAGATCACTGCACGAGAGTACAGTTCAACTAGATCCACGGGGCATTTCATTAGGCGGAGGAGGACCCATGGAGATTTTTTTTATAGTTTCTCCAGACCCAATGAATAGGTCGGCTTCACTATGGAATGGTTAGCGAAGCAACATGAAGTAGCATCTTGGAAAGCACCAGAAGAAGCAACAGTAGAGATGAACATACCAGTGCACAACAAGGGCAAGAGGAAGATTGTCAATTGCATGGAGGAAGAGAAAAGTTGCAAGTTCCGAGTATATCCACTTGTAGAGAAGGCATCTATGGCTATAGAGGTGAAGAGGCAACAACGTGATAAGAGAACTACCCAAAGGCATAGGGAGAAACAAAGAATGGAGGAAACATAGAAGGATTTGCATGAGTTCAAGGAGCGACTTTGAAAGGAACATGAGCTATGCAAATAAGAGAGGGAAGAGAAACAACAATAGGTACAACAGAGGCCACAACATGTGCAGATGGATGAAACAACACCCGTAAATGTAGCAGAATCATCAGAACAGTTGGCATCAGGAAAACAAGGTGAACCATCACTGGAGTAGGACTTTTCTCAGGAGATAGAGCGAGCGCTTGAACAGATGGATACAGACATGGAGTAGCAGGAGTTAGAATAGGACATTGACCTCATGCCTCAACACCAAGAGTTTGACCCACTAGCTTCACCGCATCTAGAAGATGAGCAAGTCCCAAGTCACCAAGGAGACACTGAGATCCTTGGAGATTAGCCAGAAGGAGAGATGCATAACATCTCATTCGGCGAGTCTCAACATAGAGTTGTGCAATATCAGAGAATGTCAACTCCGGAAGATCATACATCTCCTGCATAGTATGAGGAATGAGTGATCATGTTTGATGTTTACAAACATCCAGCAGCCTTGGCCGATGCCACTAGAGCATATGCCAATTCCAGTAGCTCAAGTGTTCGCATTCTGGTAGCTGAGAATGAGCAAATGGCTAAGGAGCTATAAACGGCCAAGAAAGGAGGAGAGTTGGTGAAAACTTCTGCCCGAGTAGAACTGAAGAAGGAAATACTATATGAAGTATTGTCCCTTATCACAGTTATGTGGGAGTTTTATTCCAAATTTGGTACTGTGTATAGGGGAGTCTTTCATCTCAACAGATGGCATTCGTGATGTGTTTGAAGAGCATGCATTTTGTCAAACGTGCATGTTGTTGTTGACTACATGAAAACATGGATGATAAGATATAAGGGAGCCCTATTTCACTTGCCTAAGATGATGCCCAGAGTGGTCGAGCTGAAGGCATGCATCCGGAGTCAGATCTAGAACTATGAAGAGCTCCCGCAACTCAGAACTAGTTTACAGGTTTCCCATGCACATGTATTCAAGAGTATGGATGTTGTGGTACGCGCACATGTGGTCCCATCTATTGGGACTCTCACCCAAGCGAAGACAAAGGCACAAGTCCAACTAAAGCTTGACTCATACTTTGATGAGTTGATGCGAATTTCCACCGGCCCAGACTTGTCAATCAATGTAGACACCATGCACAAGTATGTTGCTAGTCTAACCACATTGAAGACAATGATGCACATGCTTTTAAACGAGCTGGATAGAGGAGCCCGAGTAGTGTACCCAAATGTTATGGAGGCAAGTGTCATGTTCAAGAAAGATGTCATCTTGGAGTACACAGACACCATCACGGACTACCGATCTTGGCATCAGTATGCTACTGTTGATCATCGTGAGGATTTTGACGAGTTGGACTTCCCATGGTTGTTCGAGTCATAATGATGTATTTCATGGATTTCTCAAGCCATTTTATCTCACATGGGTACATGTGCATTGTAATGTAACATCTTGTCAAGTGTAAGTTCAAGTGTTGATAGTTGGATGTAACAGTCATAGAGTAGATGAAGAGTCATGAGGGTAGATGAACTGTCGGAAAGGGGAATGTCAAGGGTAACCCCACCCTTTGCTAAAAATAGTCCCTCATAAGTCATTGTAAGGGATTTTGGTCAGCCAAGCTTCCGATAGGACTATCTTAGAGAGAGCTGGGACAGTATCAAGCCTTAGCTTCTCCATTGCACAGAGCTAGTATATCTCTTTGGAGGAGCATGCGGTTGTGACTGTAACATTTCGCTGTTGGAACTAATGGTTGGACATGGAAGTATTGTATGACTAGAACTTACAATTCTTAATATAACAATAGCCAACACGTTTCATGCATATGATGTATTGTATTTCATCTATCTGTTTACTCTAAATGATATATGTATTTGTTTGCTTACACATGCATGTATAGCTATTTCTATGTATGTATGTATGAATATTTCTGAAATGTGTTGTTGGTTTAACCATCACTTTGGATTGCTAGCTAACTTGCCTTCCACGTTGTGATGCATGTTTGCTCATGTGTTTCCTTCTTAACTTCGTGCTACCACAGGTTTCCAAGGGGTGAACTCACCTCAACCCCCGTGTGTTAGAACCTCTCATGTACCTTCCTTATCTCACTGCATATGTCACACCCTTTCTAGAAATAGAGTTATCTTACTTGTCTTTGTGCAAAATCGTTGTCAAGGCATTACCGTACGACCCACTGCTAGGACTCCTACACCAAACGGTCTGAGGTCTAATGGGACTTCTTACCGGGGAGATCCCCTGACATGTTGGTGGGTCCAACACCATCAAGTGTGCCATATATCAAAGATGAGAAGGTAAAAATTCGAAGGTACCTTAGTGGGTTACCACAGGCCTATCGATATTGAATTAAATTTGATGAGCCAAAAACATTAGAAGACACTATTTGGAAGACCAAGTATTGTTATGAACAGTACAAACAAAAGACCAAAGTTCAACAAAAATGGACGAAGAAAGATAAGGGAAAAGGGGAGAAATTTTTGGGATATAAGCAATGAGGGAAGAATGGGTTGTTCACCACTCCTGCCAATAATGACTATCAACAAAATACTATGATGGACAATAGAAATAAACCCACAAAAACAACAAAGGAAGACGTTGAAGGGTTAAGGAAGGGGCTAGTACAATGTTGGACTTGTGGAGAAAACCATATGAAAAGGAACTATCCTCAATAACAACAAACCGAAACAATGGTGTACAATGTACGAGAAGCAACAACGGTAAATGATGTGGCTCACAATATCCTATGAATCTATGTTGCGTTGGACAATAGACAAGCAAACCAATAAGATGCAATAATCAAAATGGAAGGTATGGTCGTTAACCAACTTGTCTTAATTTTAATTGATCAAGATTCTAAATTTAGTTATATTGGCCTGAAGGTTGCAGTGAAATGTGTTTTTCAAAAGAAAACTCATGAAAAAACATGTCTGGTTCAGTTGGCTATGGGGACTAAGAGGAGGGTGATAAACATGGTGGAGTCATTCCCCATGGAAATGAGTGGCATATCCACTTTAGTTGCTCTCAAATTTCTACCATTGGGATTAGATGATCTTTTAATCGACATGGATTGGTTGGTATCCCACAAAACCAATATTTTTTCTATAGAAAATTGCTAGAGTACCTTATTAATGCAAGTGAGAAGATAACACTGCAGGGGGTAAAGAAACCAATCACTCCTAGGAAAATAACCACGCTACGAGTAAAGTGATGTAGCAAGAAAGGTTGCATGTTGTATGCAATCCATGTGACCAGGTAAGTATAAGGTAACAATGTTGGATTGGAAACTCACTCGGTACTAAAGCAATTCACTGACGTGTTTCTAGATGAAATACTGGGATTACCACCCAGAAGAGATATCAAATTTACCATTGAATTAATTCCTGGAATAGTTCCAACAATGATGGCTCCATATTGCATGAGTACACATGAACTTGTGGAATTAAAGATATATTTGAAAGAGATGTTGCATAAAGGATACATTCGACCCAACATATCACCCTAGGGAGCCCCATCATTGTTTACCAGGAAGAAGGACAGTACACTGCGATTGTGTATCGACTATCGATAGCTAAATAAAGCTAGAATGAGGAACAAGTACCCACTACCTAGAATCAATGATTTATTCAACTAATTGAGAGTAGATGCAGTGTTTTTGAAAATATATTTGAGGTCTAGATACCATTAGGTTCAGATTAAAGATGAAGATATCCACAAAACAACCTTTAGGACAAGATATGGCCACTATGAGTTTGAAATGGTTCCATTTGGGCTTATGAATGCACTTGTCACTTTCATGTGCTTAATGATCAATGTCCTCAGACCTTATTTGGACAAATTCATGTTGGTATTTGTATACAACATATTGGTGCATTTGAAAACCAAAGAAGAGCATGAAAAACACCTATAGTTGTGTTACAATTACTGAGGGAGCATAAGATGTATGAAAAACTCAACAACTGAAAATTCTTCCAAACCCAACTTCACTAGTTGGGGCATGTTATTTCAAAGGAAGGAATTGATGTGGATCCTGAAAATATCAAGGCTATAATGGAGTGGCCCACTCCTTAGAATTTCATAGAGGTCAAATATTTCTTGGGATTAGCTGGATATTATTGATGGTTCATTCAAAAGTTTTTAAATTTGGATATCCAACCACCGCCTTGCAAAAGAAGGGAGTCAAATTTTAGTGGACACCATAATGTGCAACCAATTTTGAACAACTTAACAAATTACTCATATATACACCTATTTTTAGAATAATAAATCTTGAGAAGGAATTTGTGGTTTACACAGATGCTTGTAAGGAAGGAATCGGTGGAGTCATGATTTAAGAAGGATATGTATTTTTCTATAAATAAAGGAAACTAAATTAACATAAGAAGAATTATGTTTCCCATGATTTAGAGCTCCATTAGAGGAAATTTCAAGCTAAAAGTGCCCATGAAATTTTCATGTAATTTCCATGTCATAATATGTTAACCAATCAAAATCCTTTAAATTTAAAACAAGGTACATGTCCTAAATAATTTTAAAATGGCTAATTGGGGTATCCGTGAAATATTTTATTCTTAATTTGGGTATTAGTGAATTATTTTTTATTAATTTGGGTATCTGTGAAATATTTTATTAATGTTATTTACCTAGCTTACTCATACGAATTAGACTATAGAAAAAAGTTATTAATGCAATGTAAATCTTGATATTAGTGAAAAAATATTAATTAAAAATGTGAGCCCATTTGAAATTAACAACCATGCCCAAAAAAAACACTAAGGAAAACAGTTAAACATAAAATATAAATATAGGTCATTACAGATAAATATAAAATGGTTAAATAGTTAAAAATAAAATGTAGCTATAGTTAAATATAAAATAGTTAAATTGTTAAAAGTTATATTCCAGAAAAGAAAAATTACCAGATTCTGACCAAAATATAAAATACAAAATATCCTCATTTTCCTACTCATTAATTAGATGAGAGGTACTTCCCATGAGTCCCAGACTGCATGGGTAGGATCCCTCGACAAGAGAACTAATCATCATATCCACAGGAGAGCGAATCATCCTATCCAGTGGATGCCACGAAGAACTGATCATCCTGGCCTACAGGAGAACGAATCATCCTGTTCCACAACCGCCATGGAGAACACATCATCTAGGCTCATAGGAGAACTAATCATCCTATTCCACAACCGCCATGGAGAACACATCATCTAGGACCACAAGAGAACTAAGCATCCTGTTCCATAGTCACCACGGGGTGTCACAGGGGAAGGTTGAACATTTTACCCTGTACAAAGTGCACCAACAGGGGATGGTGAGTCACCCTGTGGTCATATGTCGCTCCAAGAAGTACCCCGCACCCCCTTGGAGATCCCAGAGCTCAGTACATCA
This sequence comes from Pinus taeda, assembly GCA_000404065.3. Classification (NCBI taxonomy): domain Eukaryota; kingdom Viridiplantae; phylum Streptophyta; class Pinopsida; order Pinales; family Pinaceae; genus Pinus; species Pinus taeda. Next base: position 32,144 of record APFE030861236.1, read on the forward strand.
TACTTGACCCTCGTTAAAGGGTCTCTTAATGGCACCAAGTCATTCTCAGAAAGTCAGGAATTTGACCTTTCTTAGGGGCTTTGACAAAATGTCGGCAAACTGTTCATTTGTACCGATATGTTGGAGCCTTATAGCTCCCCGCTGCACCATATCTCGAATATAGTAATACTTGATATTGATATGCTTGGAGCGATCATGAAGTATGAGATTCTCTGATAAACGAATCCTGCTCTGGTTGTCAGACAGGATCATGGTGGTATCTAGTGTAAATCCAAACAGCTCATTGAAGAGCTTTCGTAACCAGACTGCCTCACAGGTGGCCATGCTAGCAACAATGTACTCTGCCTTGGTAGTGCCCAAAGCCATAGACTTCTGCTTCCTGCTCATCCAGGATATCAAAGCAGATCCCAAGTAGAAACAACACTTGGAAGTGCTCTTACGATCCACCACACTACCTACCCAATCAGCATCAGTATATCCAAGTAGTCTCACATCTTCAACAGTGTATCTTAACCCATGAGTGATTGTGCCATGAAGGTATCTCAACAGATTCTTGGCACAAATCCAATGTATGTGGTGAGGTTCAACCATATCTTGACTTCACATTTTGACTGCAAAGCATATATCTGGACGGGAGTTCACTAAGAACATCAATTCTCCGACGAGTTGATGATACTCGGTGGCATTTCGTAAGACAGGTCCAACAGCACTACCTTAACTTCTTTAAGTCAAGCTCCATTGGGATAGTTACGGGCTTGCATTCCACCATACCAAATCTTTCCAATATCTTCACCACATATTTTCCTTGAGAAAGGAAAATCTCCCCTAGCTTCTGCCAAACTTTAAGTCCTAGGAAATAGTGCATCAGTCCTAGGTCCTTCATTTCAAACTCAAAAACCAACTACCTCTTACATTTGTGAATGAGAGGGTCTGCACCTGTTAGAAAGAGGTCGTCAACATACAACACTAGTATGAGAGGTTTTTCATCTACAACCTTAAAGTAGAGGTTAGCGTCGGCTTCACTCCTAGTGTATCTTAGCTTCATCAAGTAGCTATTGATCCTTTCATACCATGCTCAAGGTGCTTGCTTCAGCCCATAGAGGGCATTCTTCAACCTGCACACATGAGATTTTTTGATCATAAATATCAAATCCTTTGGGTTGGTCCACGTAGACCTATTCTGTAATTGAACCATGCAAGAATGCGGTCTTAACATCCATTTGATGTAGGTTCCATCCTTGTGTAACAACAAGGGCTATGATTGAGCGGATGGTGGTATATCGGGTAACAAGTGAAAATATCTCGTCATAGTCTATACCTTCCTTCTGGGAGAAGCCACGAGCGAAAAAATGAGCCTTATACTTTTTCGTACTTCCATTAGCTGCATGCTTTATCTTGTAAAGCCATTTAGAAGTTTTGTCCTGGGGTCTGGGGACCACATCCCAGACATCGTTCTTCATTATTATCCACAGATTAGCAATCACATGTACATGAGTAAAGTGCAGATAGAACATTAAATGATCAACAGAAACAAGCCAAGACAAGAGAGACAAGATGTGGTGACTAGCCAAGGACAAACCCCAATATGGGGAAACCCTTTAATCAAATCTTATTTTATCTTCAATAATTCATTAGAGAGAAATAGTACAAAAATCTGATTTATATTAGCAGCAGCAAACCCTAGATCAACAGCATTAGCAACATTAGTCAATCTCTGTCAAATCACCTACATCAGCAACATCAACAACATCATTCAATATCTATCAGATCACCTAGATCACCGGCATCAACGACATCAGTCAATATCTATCAGATCACCTAGATGAGCGGCATTAATCAGTATATGTCAGATCACCTAGATCAACGACATTAGTCAATATCTGTTAGATCACCTCGATTCATGTGCCAAAATTTTTGGCTTTCCAAGGAGAGTCAACTTCACCTATTGTGCAGTCAAGAGAGAGAAAAATTTGGTCAACACTGGTCAAAGTTTTGATTTGCAGTTTGTAAACCCTTAGAAAACTGTGTCCTTCCTTCCCACGTGAGAGAGAGAGAGACCTATCTACGCAAGAGAGAGAGAGACTCTTTTCTACGTAGAAGAGAGAGAGATGGATGAGAAGTGTGTGTACCAATGAGAAGGAAACATTCTGTATTTATATGCAAACGTTGATGATTGAATAGATGTGTCTGTTGGGCTTCTGAGCCTACATAAGTTGCTAGCCGACTTTGACAATTAGTCCATAATCTAAATAAATTCATATCTCCATAAATACTTATTAGAATTAGATGATATTTAGATCAATCCTACACCTCTCGATGAGAGGAATCTAGGAAAAATATAATCAGCCATGAATAAGGTGACCCACATGAAGTTTGGCCCTAGTTGCCAATTTTAACAAATAGTATGTTGCATTTGAATTTCATGCTCAGTGCAAAAGTTGATGAGTTTGTTGTTAACATATTATTCGCCATTATCAGATCTTAGCTTAATAATTTGATGTGTAGATTATTTCTCAACAAAGGCCTTAAAGGCCAGGAACATGTTAAATACTTCATTCTTGAGTTTTAAGAAGTATACCCAAGTGCATCTGGAGAAATCATTAATGAAAGTTAAGAAATACTTGTAACTAGAGAATGAAACAACTGGAAGTGGACCACATAAATCACTATGCACAAGCTATAAAGGGGTTGAGGTGTGCCAAGAGGCAAAATTTTCAAAACTATCCCGATGATGTTTTCCAAGTACACATCCAAAACAAACACCATCTCTACAAGATACCATAAGAAGACCTGTCACCATGTTTTCTTTACATATATTTTGAAGGGAGCGATATTTTAAGTGACCAAATCGCTCATGCCAAAGTTTGCTCACTTCATCATTATGAGCAACAAATACCGAGGGAAGAGTTGATGACCCAACGTTTTTAAACTTATACAACCTTGTAGAATCGTCAGCAATTCCAATAGCTAAATCTGTCTAGGATATCTTAGGACCTTAATTACAACATCATGAGGTGAAAATTCAACGATTTTACCTTCACTTGAATGAGTTATCTAATATACAGATAGAAGGTTGCAGGATAAGGGTTGAACACATAATACATCATTAAATTGGCCATTGTCTAGATGAATAATTCTAGTCCCTACAACACTAAGAGATCTATCATCACCAACATATATATTTTTGGTGTTGCAATCACTTAAAGAAGAAAACATGGCTTTTTTTTTCCATGTGATAAGAAGCTCTAGAATCAATGAGCCACTCATGAGAATAAGAAGAAGAAGATACATTTAGTGCATAACCAGACCGAGATGATTGACAACCACATGCAGAAAGTGTTATTCCTGAAGATGAAGTTGAAGTTGAAGTTGAAGAGTGCTCCAAATGGATGTTATGCTTCTTCATTGCTACTTCCAAGGCTTCCATCTTCTTAAAGCATTTGGATTCTAGGTGGCCATCTTGATTACAAAAGTGGCAATGTCTATCAGTCTTCTTCCCTTTTTTTTTATTTGCCTTATCATTCTAGAGAAATGATTTTTCATTTTGAGGTTGAAATTGATTAGGACCCTTGTTTGGTTTAGGACCATTCCTTTTAGGATATGACTTCTTAGGATTCTTTGAATTTGGTTGTTGCTGGGTGGTTAACGCTTTCTTAGAAGAGTTTCCAAGATTAAGAAGACCAAGATGTAAGAGTTTTTCTTGTT
>APFE030861245.1:0-10257 GCA_000404065.3 Pinus taeda
GGCGGTGACCCAGAAAGGCACATGGGATGGAAGGGGAGGGGTAGTCAAACAACTCCAATCGAAGGAGACGACCGAACTACTTGGTGGAGGAACCATATGGTTGCCCCCCTGGTCGGAAGGAACCGAATCGCAATTCTCCGGAGAGGCTGGGATGGGAAAACCATTATCAAGCTCAGGAGAATTTGATGAGACGAGAAGAACATGGGAATGTTGCTCTTCCGAAACAGAGTGGTCGACAGGAGATGAACTCTGGTCGACACTCTTTCCGACCAATGGTTGGTTTGGAACAGGCTGGACACAGCCAGGTTCGGGAAGAGGAGCCTGGACAAGAGGAGAATGTGAACCAATCTCATTGCCGGGAGGTGAATGATCTGCAGCTGCAGAAAGACGTTGATATCCAATGGGGAGTTGGGGCGAGGGAGCTAGAAGACTTTCCAAAACAGTGGAGGATTTACCCATGAGTGGACAAAGGTGAAGGGGATGATTGCCTTCACAAAGTCTGTAGGGGATTCAAATCTTCCCTTTTCCCTTGCCATTCCCAACTGATGAGGTAGCATCGCCGTGAGCTTCAGAGGACAATGAGGGGTGGGCCGGATCACGAGACCATACTTCTAAGATCCTGGGAATGCCAGGACAATCACGAAGAAGATGGTCCTCCTTGCATAATCGACAAGGAAACTTAACCTTCCGCGGAGGAGCGGAAGGGGGCCCGACTTCAGGTGTACTTGAGGGAGAAACAGTTGTACTTGTAGCCTCTCCCTTAGGGGACTTCTTCTTCTTGTTGTTGTTGTTGTTCTTCTTAGCCACCTGGTTATTCGAATCGAGACTTTCACCAGGCGAAGTACAAGAGGAAGTCATAGAAGTAGGCGTCGAAGGGGATAGGTCCACCTTAGGTTCAACATGATGTTGTTCAGGTGGAGGGACTGATGGAGTATCAGCTGACACGGTAGGGACCAAAGAGGTTGAAAACAACCAAACAGGCAACCCGACAGTTAACCCCGGAAGGGATAACGTCGCCATATAAGGAGCACCAACATTCCCAAGAGGAGGGAAATGACTTGGATTCCCGTCAGGAGGGGAACTTGGGGTGGTGAACCCTGGAAAAGTTGCCATAGAAAAAAGAAACCTACTCAAGCTAACGCACACAAGATCTAACCAGGTGATGTTATCGCGGCCAAATAAATTTTTACGACACGGGAACTGAACTTGACCTTTTCATTTTTTAAGAGTCGAGAAAAGGACAAAAAGATGACTCTAGTCTCCTTCGAATGTTTAATGAGCACGAAGTGACAAGACGCTCACTTACACATTTTCTTTTAGGGAGTCTGAAAAGGATCAAAAGCGACTTCTCTGGAGATTCTAAGCAAACGGTTTACCAAGCGATCCGTAAAACTACTTATACACCTTGGCAATCGTATGAGAACCAAGGACTTTCCGTACTGCAGTCAATCTTCCCGAATGCTGTGTTCGGTGTGTTACGGTTCACAAGGCGGCAGACTCGGCATCCTATGGATAAAGGATGTAAACCTAGTGGAGTCTCCCCATATATACACGACGATACGTGGGAGCCCAATCCGTACTGGACCACAATTGAATCACACCAGGAGGAATCACCCAACCTTAATGCGAAACAAGAGCGACTAGGTTTAACGACGCCGGAGCACGTCTCTAGCCTAGACCTCTAGATATTTGCGTTAAGTTCCAATGCATTTTTAGATAAATTTGGTTTATTTTACGATTGATCTTGAATTAAGTTTTGATTTCAGGTCCTACCGTATGATCTCTCAGAAATACTTAGATGGAAACTACATGCCAAAGAACATCATTTCGTTCGATGAATTTTAACTATGAGAAGGTTAGGAATTTTTCAATCAAACAAAGCGAACTCAAGCAATCAAACAACCTAATGCAACTAATGGTAAGGAAACAAAACTTTTCTTTTGAAAACACAAATCAACGAAATGTTCTTTTCCTTTTAACTATTAAATGCAAAAGATACTAGTTTGATTTTCTTTTCAATGGCACAAAGCACTTAAAATGATTCTGAGAGATAGCTACACCAAGAAAAAGGAATAAAATCACTCGATGAAAAGACAACAAAGTCCCCAAGACAACAAAGCAGTTTTCCAAATCAAAAGGAAAACTAAGTTTATGAGCTATGTGATCCAAGCTCAACAAGACAAAAAGGAATTCAAAGGAGGAAGGCAATCACAATTCACTTGAAAAGTGTGCAAACGTAATCTATGCACAAATGAGAATTCTATTTATGCAAGTGTGATCTATGGAAGAGAATTCTCAAACACAAGATGATTCTAATGTAATCTAAGAACCAATCAAGTGCAAATCAAGATGACCTGTCAAAGTAAGGAAAAACACAAAGATTTTCAATGAACCATGTGATCTAAGTTCAGATGAAGTCAAGCAAAATCCAAACAAGCTAGAAGTGAACCACTCGAAGCATAGAATACCAAAATTTCACAACCACTAGATGAGTGCGGAAAACAACCAAAAAGTTGACTGGATTATCAAACCACAACTTCCCACAGAAGGCTCGACATGCAAAGCCACTAGGTGTTCTAGGGCTAGGATACAAAACCGATAGAAATAAGCAAACAACTGAAGGATAAAAGTAATAACCAGTCACAAAAAATGTCTAACACACTTCCAGAAGCTGCAAAAGATATAGAAAAACAAAAATCCGAGTTTAAGGAGCTTTCAACTAACAAACTGGAAAAATTCACAGAGCTGGCGCGACTGTGAATCTGCAACTTGCGCTATTCAGGAATTGGCGCGACTGTCAAAGGAAAAAACGTGCCAACTGGCGCGACTGTCAAAGGAAAAAACGAGCCAACCGCATTTGCTGACCCAAAAACTAAACGAGACAGGTTGGGCCAACAGTGCTCAGAAGGATCAAACAGCAAATGACCCAGAAAGCTCATTAACTCAGGCAAGCAAGAGAAAACTAACATGCAAGACAAACTCCAAATTGTTCAGTCCGTAAACCAAACCGGAGATTGACAGAAGTGGCTTTGATCTACTTCACTAATGCAAAGAAATAGTGTTTCGAAGGCTATCTGGCCATGCTTTAGGCTTCGTCTAAAGTTTACAAATCAAACAACAAGCTAAACTCCCCAGCGGAGTCGCCAAATTGTTGAACAGGTAAATCCCCTCTGCGGACATAGGCGATCCCACTAGCCCAAAATGGGTCTAGCAACAATCAATCAATGCTCATCTGCAAGTTCCTAATTGCAATTACAAAGTGGGTAATGGACACCAACTTGGATTCCAGCACTATTTGTTTGATGAAGAGATGCCACTCTCGCTCCTTTGCTATGGTCGGTCATGATCCTCCACTATCCTCGTAGATGGACACCTGCACATGCAAAGAGAGAACAAACAGAAGCGTGAAATCTAGTAAAAGCAACTATACATCAGTCAGAAAGGATGTAATTCACATTAACCATTATAAGACAAATGAGAATGGAACCATAACAGTAGTCATCTATCTTTTATTAATGAATAATAGGCAGAGAAGGATACAACCAAGGTTCTGACGTTGAACCTATTCTCTAGCTGGGTGAGCAGCTATGTATGCCTTGCAATAGACCTTCTCTCTCTTAGGATTCTGACAGCATAACCTCCCTATGCTTCAAGACTCTTACTATCACTCCAGACAAGCATAATCACAACTAGCATTACTCCAGAATTCCCAGAAATAGCTTTTAGAACTAGCTTGTCTAATGCATGAGGACAGACTTTTATAAATGGAGAAGGGAGGAAGATTCAATGCACCAGGACGCCCATTGTGGATCTACATTATCTCCGAAAAGCTACTGAGGATAGTTGTCAAGGATAGATGATGACTCTCGACCTCTATCAGATGGATTTTTCCCTCAAAGGACTTCATGATCTGAAAGGAAAAAACATATGGGTGCGCGTTTGCCAAAAATCATTACCAAACTTAGTTGGCGCGAGTGTTTTTCTAGGACAGAGCGCCAATAGGCGCGCCCCTTTTTGAGGATCTCAGTGATTGGCGTGGATAAGACACTGTGTACCTGTGCCAATGGAAAAAGGGCACTTTTCAGGGATAATTTGCAGAAGGTGTCTTTAGGGAATATGAAGTACATACTCAGGGGACATAATGCAAGTGTTTTTAGGCTTGTCACTACTCACAGGTCCCGGAATGTATCCTCCAATGTACGAAAACAGGGGTAACAGGGACGGTGACCAATGGTGACAAATTACTGTGTAACAATTGGTACTGTTCGCAAACTGGGTACAATGTATTCCATTAGCATGACGACTTCCATGCCATAAACTAATCGGAAAGGTGTCTTACCTGTCAATTTCTTGCAAGTGGTTTGGTATGCCCATAGTATAGCAGGTATGCACAAATCCAAATCATTTCACTACACATTACAGATCTTATTCAATGTAGTCTCTAAAATCTTGTTGAAAGCTTCGATTGTCCCATTGGCTTGTGGATGATACGATGTACTTTGTTGATGATATACCTGGAATTCCTTAGCGAGTGCGCTAATAGTTTCATTTAGGAAGTGTGTTCCACGATCACTCATTAGAATTTTCGGGCATCCAAGCTGTGTCAACATATTCTTGAACAAAAATTTCACAGCTGTAGCAGCCGTGCAGTCCTTAACTGATTGTGCTTCCACCCATTGAATCAAGTATTCCGTTGTAGTGATGATGTGGTACGCACCCGTCTTTACTTGAGGCGTGATGGACCCCACAAAGTCAATCGCCCATTTTTCAAATGGTTGCAGTGTCATCTGTGGATTGAGTAGCATTTTCTCCTTGCATGATGGTTTCCCAGTCCATTGACATACGTCACAGGCTCGACAATATGCTTTTGAGTCTTGATGTAGAGTTGGCCACCAAAGTCCGGCGTAAAGAATCTTTTGTGTTGTCATCCTCCCCACATAATGTCCCCCTCTAACCCCTCCATGTGCTTCTGTGAGGATCTGTCCTCGTTCAAATTCAGGTACATATCTTTGTAATATTTCGTCATTTCCCATTTTATAGAGGTGCCCCGTGATAACAGTAAAATCCGCCACGCGTACCACCAATTCTTTCTTCTGTTGGATTGAACACCCCTGTGGCGCGGTCCCTATGGTTAAGAAGTGGATTATATCCTTGAAGTGGCCATTTGCGACATGCACTACATAGAGTTGTGCATCAGGTAGTCCTTCCTCCAAATTTGTTGGCTCCTCACAGTTCTCAATCTGGGATAGGCGATTTAGGCTTGCGTTTAGGCGTCCTAGCTTTACTATGACCTCAAAATCATATTCTTAAAATAGTATCAGCCATCTACAAATTCCCCCCCCCCCCCCTCGACAAAGGCTTGTTCACCAGATATTTCAACACGGAGTGATCGATATACATTTTAAAGTGCCCACCGAGTAGATAGTTGCGGTATTTCTGGATCACATATACCATCGCCAGTCCCTTGTGCTTTGTAGTGGAGTAGTTCTTTTCATCTTTAGACAATCGTTGACTTACGAATGCGATTGGGTGATCAATGCCTTTCGCTCCTTCCTGTGTGAGTACAACGTCCAACGCAATACATGACACATCAACATGTACATGAAATTCAATGTCCCATTTTGGGAAAACAAAAATGGGGACGGATGCCATATTTTTCTTTAAGATCTCCAGACTCTTATTACATTCATCATTCCAACAATAGGTAGCATCCTTTTTCAACAAATGTTCCATTAGCATCGTGATTTGTGCATAGCCCTTAATAAAATTTCGATAGTATCTAGTGTGTCCCAACATGGTACGGAGTTGTTTGACACTGCGCGGTGCTTGGAGATTGAGTATGACAATGATTTTTGCAAGGTCCACCATTAGTCCTTGTCTACAAACTACATGGCCGAGCAAGTTGCCAAAAGGGACAAGGAATCTACACTTTTTAAGATTTAGTGCTATCTGGTGTCATCGACACATATCCAGCATCAACCGTAAGCTTGCTACATGTTTCTTGATTAGCCCAAATACAGTCCAATCATCAAAATAAACCTCCAAAAAATTATGAATGAATTCTTTAAATGTAGCCACTACTACGTGCAAAAATATCGCTGGCGCATTCTTCAACCCGAAGGGCATAACAGTTTACTGAAAGCATCCCCATTCGGTTGCAAAGTTGGTCTTGCTCCTATCTTCTGGTGCGATCTTGATCTGATGGTATCCCGAGAACCCATCCATGAACAAGTATGCTTCCTGTCCACCAACATTCTCTAGGACTTCATTTGTAAATGGGGTCGGGAGCGGGTCATGGATGTAGGCATCATTCAGTTTTCAGAGGTCCACACAGATTCAAATTTTTTCCTCCTAGTTTTTCTCTTGTACTATCATAGGACTCACCCAGTCAGACTCTTCCACAGGTTCAATAATTCCTGCTGCAAGCATTTTGTCCAATTCTTCACAGACTTTTTCCTTATACTTTAGATTCAAATGATAAGGATGTTGCTTTACTAGCTTTGCATATGGCTTCAAAGTTATCTTCATCATCCCTAGGTCCACGAGAATCCCCTTTAACTCTGTCATTTTGGTTGGGAATAAGCCTTGATATTCACGCAGTAATTCAATGACTTTATCCATCATGGCATCATCCCAGTAGTCCCCCAAGGTCACGTAATTTGGCTCCTCATCTGTACCAATGTTTACTTGATTCATTTTTAGTGGTGTTGTGATGTTGGGGTCCTCGATCGATGATCCTTGAACTTCGTGGCTCCCTTCTATTTCCGAGATGTTAATGTTTCGGGGGTCATCATCATCATCCTCCGCTTGCATGTTGTAACATTATAGGGCATGACTTAACTGATGTGACCATTCTAGTTGAACAATTTCTTTTGGTTCCTGTGCTAATTTAAAGATAGTGGCTTTCACAATTTGCAGCACATCATCAACAGTATCCATCCATTGGTCTTCAAATAAGAATGTTAATAAAAACCCTTCGCACAATATATCCCATTCGCCCATACCATGTCGGAGCTCTATCTTGTATACTAGTTTCTGGGGATGACATCCAGGGTATGATAGAATAAAGGTACCCATTCAGGCTAGAGCTCTTCACCATAAGCTTTGGTCCATTTACAAGATGCATGCACAAGTCATCACGTCCATCATATTTATTGGTTATTCATAGTTATGGCTTCCCAAACCTTAGTTGCATCATCCTTTTGCAATCATACCAGCTTTCAAAATTCCCTTCATGTGTTCCCCACCAATGCACAGGTGTTGCACGTAGCACCTGCTTTAATGCATCGAACCTCTGGTGGTCTGGTACTGCATTCTCAAACTTGCTTAAGAATTTGTCTACCACTGTTAGTCCATCATATGTTGGTAGATCCCGAGCCTGGGTGGCTACACAACGCAGTGATTTGGTCATCACATTTCAATTTAGTGTCGTTACATCACTCAACCGGTTGTGCCATTGCTCATCTTCTTCATCAGACTCTGATAGGAAAGATTCTGCGTGCTTCCATGGGGTCCTTTCATCTATAGTAGGATGTAGCCAATCCTGGTTCCACACAGTTAGTTTGTAGATACAATCTAGCTCTTTGTCGCTTTCATCATCGCGCATAGGTTCTGTGTAATGCTGTCCTTCAGCAGGATCCAATGGAACTATCACACATAGGGGTTTTGTCTCAAAAATCATTTTCCACTTTTTTAGATTGATGACTCCATTCATATCCATTACCCAGTCTATTCCAAGCAATGCAAGGTAATGGTTATTGTCATCCATAATCTCTATTACCTTGAAGTCTATCTGTGTGCTCGCACCATCGATATCCATTGTTACTCCTGTTAATCTTCCCATGGGCAAGATCTTTTGTTGGTTCGTCATCTGCAGTTGAATGGGAGACCATTGTAGTGTGGGCCTGCCCATGCATTCCCAAGTCTACTTTGGTAATACGTTCGCATCCGACCCCAGGTCTAAGATTACTTGATCCATCTCATATTCTCCAATTTGTGTTGTCAACCACATTTCCTGTCTAGTGTGTAGGGCATGCTTCCCTATTATTCAAAATACTTGCGGCTCCTTTAACCCTGTGCACCTAGCGATCAATTCTTGTAGTCCTTTAACTGCCTTATTATCACGTAGCAGTTTCATACATGTCTCTAAAAAGGTAGTTAGAATCAAGGGATCTAGCCATATCTGGTTGATCCCTACTACCTGAAGTAGAGACCTCTCGGAAGCTCTTCTTAACTTCCATAAATGTTTCTTTTGTGTGGTCCAAGTCAAATTCATGTTCCTTTGCAAGAGCCTTACTTACCCAGGTGTCTTCTTCAGGTTTCTTCCCCTTATCCTCCCCCCATGGTCATGTCACTCCTGAGCGTCATGTTCACATTAGGGTCCTCTTCGTGCGGTTCGGACCTCATTATTTGGATTTTTTGCATTGAAGTGGGCTACAACACCCCTTTTTCATGCATTTGTGTGATCAACGTCAGACAATCTATCATTTCATGATCAAATTGTTCATAATACGGGCAAGATAATCTCGTCGGGTTGGTATGATCACGAGTGTAGTGCCCAAGGCCTCTGCAATTGTAACAAATTAACTGTCTGCAGCCTCTCTCAAGCCCCATTCCCTTGCGACCTCGACCTCACCCTTGGAAGCCACCCCGCGCTATTGTTGTAGCTATATCGAGGCCTTGAGTTTCTGTCTGCATTTAATAAGCTAGAGTCCTATCCATCATTATTTTGTAGCTTCAACATGTTCACTCATCATGACCCACTGATCTACATAAATTACAGTACAGTTGTTGTGGAGTGTGGGTATATTTATGCAACAAGTGATAGTTTTCCAATGCATGCTTTCCTCCCACTTGACAAATCGCGCACCAAAGAGCAGCGAACACACTCAAACCTACTTTCGTCTCTGGTCTCAATAGCATCGGTCCCCCTCCTGCCAAATAGTTCGTGAATATAGGACAATGATCCTTATCGTGACCCTGGCCCTTACATTTTATACACCATACTTCTTCGAGCACCTCTAGCCAGGGCGCCCTATCCTGCTTCAAACTTTGCATCTCTAAGCATAGGTTTTGTAGTCATGGGTGGATTTGCTGGACTCCCAACCTTTGATCCTATATCAGTGTTTCATGTAACCTCATGGCCATTTCCAATGCCTCTGCCTGGGTTGAGAGCTTCTATTGTGACAGTGTTGTCCTCATGTGTGGTGTCAAAGATGCCACAAACCATGCGTGGTGTTGTGCATCCATCAGTTTCATATTAGCCTAGCGAATTTTACTTTTCAACCTTTGATCTAGATCCCGGGGGGGTTCACCTAGAAGCATTGCGATCTCCTTGAATCCTATAATCGACTTTGTCTCCAATTTCTATCGACTAAACTCTTTGTTCAATGCACTCTGATTTTCTGCTATTCCAGCATTTAGGTGATCATTTGAGTGTTTGATATACCAAGTCAGCGTGCGATCCTGCAACGTACTTACCAATGTGGCCTTTTTAATGTTATCATCCATAACCCCGTTCGCTTCCCACACTGCCCTTACTATAAATCAAAACTGATCAGGATCTTTGTTTCCTATTCCCCTAAATACAGGCAACTTGATCATGCTCACCATGATAAATTGCTGGTTTGGTGGAGGTGAAGAAGGTGATGGGAGTGGTGGCGTTAGCGGAGATGATAACTGTGGAATGTGCTACCCGATCAAACTAATCACACTCCTTGGAGAAACCCAAACACATTCTTCCTCACTGGCTCACGACAGTGAAATTAAAGGACTGCTTCCTAACCCTTCGATCCCTTTGAAGATCCTTCCACTTCACGTCATTCCACTCATTAATGTATGCGCATCATCCACTTTTCACATAACAACATCTAAATCCAGGTATTCAAAGACTTGATGTACTTACCTCGTGGTCCTTTGAGAAAATGTCTTTCAACTTCGTTGTAGCTGACAGTTGTGTCTATCATGAATTTAGTGATAAACCCTCCTATTATCCTATCCAACCAATGATCTACAGCCCACACGATCTTATCTTCAGACGCCTCTAGCCTGTGCACTCACTTTGGAGTCCACACTATTGGTTGATCAAGCTTGCACCTTCCTATGTTGTATGCTAGCCTCATAATCCACTCATAAAGTTCTAACGAGAAGGACTCGAAGAAGATCTTGTGGATTTCCATGTATATGTAGCGATCTAGCCACCTCTTCTCAGATATCTGTAGGGTTTTGTTTTCCTGCACCATGAACTCATGAAGTTTC
>APFE030861249.1:28698-39261 GCA_000404065.3 Pinus taeda
GAAATTTAAGGTAAAAAATAGTACTTTGATTCAAGTTTTTTAAACGAAGATTGATTCTAAGTTTTATTAATTTCTATGACTATGTGAATTAAATTATAAATAAATATGAAAAATATTTTGACAAGTGTATTCGTACATTATAACTAGCATATGGTTATTTCAACTACAATTGGCTTTACCACATTAAATATACTTATCAAAATGTTTCAATTTAACAACATCATAGTTTTACATTGTGATTGTTCTACTTCGAAACCTTATGATTTTGTAAAATGATTTGGTCAAACTAATTTTAGCTATGAAACAACGAACTTAAAAAAAAAAATTAACTAAAGGTTAATGCGATCAAACTCAACGCTTTAAGTACATAAAAGGCTTCTACTATGCCCATTATTATGAGTACATCTTTCTCAATCACTCCTAATGAAAGTTTCATTTTTAACTCTAATTTAACTCAATCACTCCTAATGAAAGTTTCATTTTTTACTCTACTTTAACTATATTTAAATTAAGCTATAGTATCTACACTATAGCCCTTGTTCAAATATAGTATCTACAATATAGCCCTTGTTCAAATGTGGCAGTTAGTTTATACTTTTTCAAAGTTCAATAATTAAACTAACTATGCGGCTTTGTTTATAGAAGAAATAAATATTTAAAAAAAAATTACTTTATTTTTATAAAGTTATGTAAATTTATATTATTTAATATGGACATAGAAATATTTTATATAGGATTTATATTCTTACTAAATAGATTATTAGATATTTTATTTATAACTATACAATAAAGTAAAATTTTACCTACATATTTTTCATTCTAGTGTAATATTTAAACAATATGAGAATGTGATTATGGATATTTTATACGGCTTTTAATTAAAAACTAACCAAATAATTACATAGCCATTTAAGTTTGTATTATAAGAGAATTTTTTATTTAGAATATTTTTATTAAAAGCAAATGAAATTATAAGATCAATGTAATATATATATATATAAAGAGTTGTTTATGGAAGCTACCATTTTGCTAGGACTATGAAATTCTTGTTAAAATCACTCTATTTTTTGTTTTAACCTAATCTTAAAAAGTTTTTGAATAATTGTTTTAATGGTAGAAATATATTTAGCATTAGCAAAAACCCCTAAACACTCAAAACCCCAAAGCTTGACAAGTACCTAGAAATTTCCATTATTTTTTAAGCAAAATTATGAACCATTATACTACAACCTTATTTAATATAATAAAGAAAAATTAACAAAATTAAAATTAAATTAGTGAGAAAAAATTAACAAAAAATGATATATGCAATTATCAAAAAGAAAAATAACACTCTGGCAATGCGTGCAACCAAAGCATCATATCCACAGACATATGCTATGATTATACGCAAAGCAACTCACCGACAGCAATTAATTGCGGTTTAGAAATTACCGCATTTACCGCGGGGTTGTAATTGATTGCCGTGTGGGCACCTCCATTCACTCGCTTATGGAATTATACGATGTGTTCTGATTTTCTTATCCTGCGTATCCTTTGTCAATTCTTTTATGATTTCATTTAACGAGGCGACCCTACTACCGCCTGACCACTCTCCACTTGAAGTACAAAAGTAAAAGCAAAAGGTAGATTCCATCCATTATAGCTAGAGGTGCGGACTCGTCTGACATAGTGTTTGTAATTATTAGGGGATAATTTTGTTTTTTGGGAATTTAATAATTTTTAGTTTGTTTTAGTGTTTTAATTAAAATTTTAACACTGAAATGGGTTTACCTTTATCAAAAATCATGAGAGAATCTAACTTTTATATATACATATATATATTTTAATTTTAATTAAATTTAACCAAAAAAATCTATCTAAAAAACTAGTATCTTTTTAGCAAAAGTGTAGTATTTTTAACCTATGTAGAAATAAACATGGTTGGATTGTAAATCTTTACTTGTTGGATAACTAGAAAAACAAAACTCTCTTAGACAAGACATCATATCGAAGGATGGACTTAATACTCAGTGTTATGTCATTCCATGCCTTGTTTTATGGTAATTGTTTGATAGAAATTTCAACAATTTGGCGGAAATTTTTGAAAATGTCAAGTTTCAAGATTTTGGTCGTCCAATTTTTCTAGGTAGTATTCAATCCATTCTCACTATAAAAAAATTATTTAAACACTCCCACAATCCAAATCTTAAAAAAAAAAAAATGTCATGGCAGGACCTCAAACCTGCCAACTATTAAAATTTTGTGATTTTTGCAAGTTTTTAAAGGAAACAAATGACACAGAGTTCAGGGGATAGCAAGCCAAGCATCAACCCATTCATCCTCCATTCACTTCATATCTCCCATGCCTAATATGTCTCCATCATCCATCCTCATTTCCAAGCATCAAAAACTAGTTTATATGCAGTTTTTTTGACTTCTACAAGATTTCCTGTAGTTACTGCAGGAGTTTCCTGTAGTACTATAGGATGTCCTGAAACACTACAGGAATGAAATTCCAATTGGGAAATGATGATGCAAGCTTGTTCTAGGTTGAAAGAAGGGATCATACACCTCACCATCTCTCACCTAACACCAACTCATGACCATACTTATGTGTCCATCAAAAACCACCCAGAAAAATGAAAAAAAATACAAAAAAAAAAAAGAGAAAAAAGAAGAAAGAGAGTCCAAGGGCCATTCCTTCATTGGCCTCACTCACCTATCCCTCCATCTCCTCCATTGTCATCCTTCCACTCCTACATCACCAACCATTCCTCCTCCAAGTGAAAAAAAAAAAGGCAAAAAAAATGATGGAAAAGGCAGCTACATGATTTCCTGTCATAACTCCAAGAAACCCTGTAGCAGCTCGCGTTCTCACAGCAGCAGTCTCTCCATGCATCCTACTTCAACATCCATGCAAGTAAAGACCTCCAGCACCCCTACAGACACTATGACTCCTATCTAGAGCTCAGCAACAACAACAAAGATCAAAAACCTGCACACAACAACAACAAAAGACAACCACCTCAACAAGAAGAAATATACATAAAAGTGACCAAGGAAAAGCACTTACATGAACAAAAAGAAGCACAACGGAGTCACCCTCCAGCATGCATCAACCAAGTGAAGGAAGGCACAGGTATGGCATCTCATCTGAATTCTTCCCTAAGTACGATATCATAAAAATCGAGGAATATGAAAAGGTTTGATTTTATAAGCTGGAGGTGGCTAGTTAACTTGGCCACCCTCAGCTCGAAAATAAAAAGTGAACTCGTAGTCAACATGACACTTGGAAATGTCACATCAAGGAGAATGAGTGGAAAAGTTGGTCGATTTAAGTTGTGTGAGAGTGGGTGATGATTACAAGGGGAGGATGCATGATAACTAACAGTGGGCCAACGGTCCCAAAGAGGAAATCATGTACACTGCCAACCAATACAACGCTCCAAGGAATCGACCATAAATAGAAAACATTCCAAAACCTCATGCACCATTTTTTCATTTCAAGATCAGAGAAGACTGGGACTGTTTTATTATAACTTAATATGTTTTATTTTCATAAATAATGTGCCAAAAATGCCTTTTTGCCTTTTTAATGCCTTTGCCTTTGCCAATTTCCTTAGCCATAATAACCAAAATGAACACCCATTAGGATGTTTTGCCCACCATTGAGCTTGGAATACATGTCTCATCACCGTGGTCTTATATATTTTTACATAGATTTTTAACCAGGGTTACAAATTTTGCCCCATAACATTTATTTCTTCTTTGATATGAATATTGGGACAAATTTCAGTTTTATGTAGTTTGGAACCACATTATGCAGTTATGGATTTGGACTAATGGATTTCTCTCTTCTCTTTTTTTCTTATCCTGTTGGTATTTTCTAACATTTTCTTGGGACTTTTTCCCTCTTTGTAGTTTGGATTCTACCCCTTGTGGACAATTATTTGAAGTATGTCCCTGTTTGGCACATAACCAACATGTGAGCTTGTTCCAAGCTTCTTGTTTGTGAGTCCTAAGATGAATACCTTGAGGACCATAATAGTGGGAATTAGGGACCAGACATGATTATGCATTCAAACCTTTAACTTGAAATATAAGCATCAATACTCCAAAAAAAACCTTTCCATTAGAAAAATATGACGAGCCATGTCAGAAAGGTTAACCTTTAATCAGTTTAATAATAACCATATCTAATAAGTACACAAGTCAACATTGTAATTAAGAATTAATCACATTAAATGCTAAGCTTTAATGCCATGAGATGCACCCACCTGCACATATAAAGAGAAAAAGGAAGCCAAACCAATGATTGCAGATTATTTGAACTACTTAATTTAAATTCTATACGGTTGGTTCCCATGGCCTTGCACTTTCTCACCACCCATAATCGGTGAAGACAACATAGATCCGGTATGCCGGAAGAAAAGCGATGGCGTGTTTTGATAGAATGTTTAGTACTTGTAAAAGCCAGTGGGCGGTGGTGTCTCTTTTGGCTGTTGATGAATTATAAGGGAGTTTTTTTATTATGTTGTCGATGATGATTAGAGTTTCATTAATTTGTTTTATTTTGAGGAAGCGGAAGACAAAGCTGCAAGTGACCACTTGTATTCTCATTATAGAGTGAAGGGTGGGCACTCGGTTGTATAGTAGTTTTTTTATTAATTATATTTGTACATAAGTAATAATTACAAAATAAGAGTTATAGGAATTTAACTAATTAGATTTTAAATAAATAAATTTAAATATTATGAAAAACCAATAAAATTCATTTGGTAATGTTAAACTATTAAGGAGGTGTATTTTTTTGGTCAAACACAACCAATAGCTAATCAATGTAAAATAAGATTAAAGAAAATGAGCATCCATTAACTACATTTCTTTGTAATATTGGATGTATGTTTTCTAATATTGGATTCTTAAGCTATTGGAGAAGAAACAATAAATAGAAGTGGCTATAACCATAAAAGAGGACCACCTATCATAAAACAAAAATAAATAAAATTAAAGAAAATAAACATTCATTAATGACGTTTCTTTGTAATATTAGATTTCTTACTCTAATATAGCAACTACTTTTTGTGTTATTTACTATATATTAAGAAATCAAATAAGATTCAATAAATTATGTAAGAATAAACATCAAATAATGACATTTATGTGTGATATTAGATTTCTTACCTTTTTAATAATTGCTTTTTGTGCTATTAAGTTTATATTAAGAAATCAAATAAAATTAATTATATATTAAGAAATCAACTAAAATTAAATGAATTTTGTTTTAAGAAATCAAATAAAATTTACTGAATCTGAATTGTGTTTCAATGTAAGTAAGAAGGAATATCTATTAATAACATTTTTTATTAACATTGAATTTATTGATTCCTTGGCAATTGCTTTTTAGATTTTTATTAACATTGAATTTATTGATTCCTTGGCAATTGCTTTTTGGATTACTGTGTAAATAAGATAATAAAAATCAATTTATAAATTACTATGTGAGTAAGAAACCAAAAGATAAAAACTACCCGAAAGCCTAGTAACAATGTTCCATAATAATGCCTCTAACACGTATGCACATTCCGTCGTTTCCCGTGACAAAAGTGAGAGGTAGGTTTGGAATATTTGAATCAAGAAACCTCCGCGAATGTGCCAAGCAAGAAAAAGAGTTCTCATCAGGGTGGAACTTTTAATTATTTCGAATATATTTCAATCAACAAACCTCCCGGAATGTTCCAACCAAGAAACCTCCGGGAATGTTCCAACCAAGAAACTTGTTACCTGTTACCTTACTCGTTTTTTTGGGGGTTGTAAAATAACATTACAATACTGGTTGAGATACAGCATATCCTTTCCACCCATAGTGAGATACAATACTCGTTTGGCCAAAAGGGGTTCGGGTTCGGCTGCAGCTTCTTGCTTCCAGTTTTGAATAACCGCCTCACCTATTCATCTTATTCATTGTGTCAGCGGTTCTTCTTATTTTCAGTCCATCCATTCATCCCATTCCGCCTTCTGCAATGGCAAACCTATCCACCCCACCGCAACAGAAGGCCGATGGTTCATCGTCTTCTGCCTCCACCTCTTGCCCCCGATATGATGTTTTCATCAATCATCGGGGGCCCGATGTTAAAAACACCTTCGTTAGCCATCTCGACAAGCGCCTTCGTGAACATGGATTGTGGCTGTTTCTTGACAGGCCTGAACTGCAGGCCGGGCACAACATCAAGTCTCAAATCGAAGCCGCTATTCTAGTGGCTTCTGTGCACATTGCGATTTTTTCTCCGACTTATGCGCAATCGACATGGTGCCTCGATGAACTAGTCCTTATGCTCAAGTCCGGGGCTCCCATTGTTCCAATATTTTTCAATGTCGAGCCTTCTGAGGTCAGGTGGAACGACAAAAAAGGAGCATACGCTGAAGCCCTGAAAGAACTCGAGCAGAAGACAAGCAGCGACCCTCAAACTAATGGAGAGAAGCCACGCCACGACTCCGCTACCATTCAAGGCTGGAGAGCTGCTCTTTCTCATGTCGCAAATCTGAAGGGTTGCGAACTGAAGGGCTTTAATGGGTAAACATTTTTAACTATTTCGTATCCGTTTTAGTTCCTTGATTGGTATTTGATATTAATTAAATTTGATTAAGTGAAGGAGCTAAAGTTATTAGGTTAACAGTTGTAGTTTCCGGTACTTTGAATCAGTGACAGACCTGTGGTATTGAGTATATCCTATTACATGTGACCAAATTTGGGGACTCCCATGTCACAAGTTTTGGGGGTGTTCTGATGTTTCCACCATGTGGTTTTTCAGAATAAATCATAGTGCATATGTGTTGTTCTTAGATGTATGATTGTTATCCTTATTGCTCTACCAACACTGCATATTTACCCAAGCGTTTCTCATTGGCTATTCATCCAGGAACGAGCAGGAGCTCTTGGATGAAGTTGTGCGAAACGTATTGAAAAAACTTCCAAAAACACCACTTTTTGTGGCTAAATATCCAACTGGTTTGGATGATAAGCTTCAAGACTTTGAAAGTACAGTGCTGTCGCAGCAGGGGCAGGAGCGTGACGTCCAGGCCAGGGTTGTGGGAATTATAGGTGTTGGTGGTATTGGGAAAACCACTTTGGTGAAACAGATCTTCAACCGTAGGTGCTCTGGGTACGATGGATCCTCTTTTTTATCCGATGTTAGTGAAACTGCAGCTAGAAAATCTCTGGTTGATTTGCAAATGAAGCTCATTAAGGACTTGACACACAGGGATATTAAAATTGAGATTGTGGACCAAGGTGTGATAATCCTTAAACGTTACCTAGCTTGTTGTAATGCAATGATAGTTTTAGATAATGTAGAGAAGGCCGATCAATTGGATGCATTCTTACCAATTAGGGATGTTCTTAGTTCCAATAGCTTGATAATAGTTACCTCTCGGGACAAGCATGCTCTCCTATGCTCAGAAATAGCAGATTCATCAATTTACAAGCTCACCGGGATGCCTAGAGCACACTCCCAAGAGTTGTTCTGCTCATATGCCTTCAATCAGCCACATCCACCAACAGGATTTATACATCTGGTGGAACGGTTTGTAAGGGCCTGTGATGGATTGCCGTTGTCATTGAAAGTTACTGGGGCTCTTCTTTGTGGAAGAGATGACACATATTGGAAGGAGTTATTGCAGAAATTTCACAAGATACCACCCGCTGACATACGGGAATCACTGAAAATTAGTTATAATTCACTTGACCAAGAGTACCAGCAAATATTCTTAGATATGGCTTGCTTTTCTATAGGAGAAGATATGGATACAGCAAAAAGAATATGGGGAGCGGTGGGGGTTTCAAATTTAGAGAGCAAGTGTCTTCTGGAACTGGACAGCGGAAAGCGGATAAAAATGCATGATCAGGTTAGAGATATGGGAAGATATACTGCTGCGGAAAGATCAATGCCGCATCGTCTTTGGTGTCACGCCACCAACAATAACAATGTTGATAAGTTATTTGAAGAATCGTCGTGGTCTGTAAGTGATTCAAACATTCCTCTTTGGTTCAAAATGTTTAAAGTTGTTTTGTTCAACGCAAGATCTGTGCCCTGGATACTATCTATCTTTTATTTTTATGATTGAATAGGTCACAACAGAAGTTCGCGGGATTTCGACGGTTCATCGTGTAGACGGTTTTCATTATGGATTTGGTGTCCGTTCAGAAATGTCATGGTACAAAAGGTGTATTCAGGAGCTGTTGGGAAACTGTAAGCCGGCACTGTTCAATACAGATCGTTATCATGGTTTGCGAATTCTTGCAAGTGAAGATTATTATGTAGAAGCTATATTGAGGAGGGTGCGGTCACCACATCTCATATGGCTCCGCTGGTATAAATGCCCCTATTCTTCCCTGCCTTCTTGGGTTCCCCTGGGAAATTTAAGAGTTTTAGAAGTGAGAGGAAGCAGATTGAAAACCTTGTGGCAACAGGAATCTCAGGTACGCAATTTTGCGTGTTTATACTTCTTTTATTTCAATCTCAATTTGTTTGTAGATCAGAATCATCTCGAAATCTTTCTTACAGTGGAAATGTGTGCATTGCAGCCGCCTCTCCAGTTGCGAGAGTTAAACATCTACTCTCCCGTTTCAGATTTTCCAAAGTCCATAGGACAACTGAAGTACCTTGAAAAGATTGTTGTGGATTATGATGGGACTGTCCAACTCAAAACTTTGCCAGAGGAATTTTGTTATATGCACTCTTTGACAGACTTGGTTTTAAGACATTTCACAAGAATGAGATCGTTGCCTGATTGCCTGGGAAAGCTAACAAATCTTCAGGACATCGATTTGTCTTATGCTACCAGTTTGGAGATGCTGCCTGATTCCATCGGAAAGCTACCAAACCTCCAGTCCATTGATTTGTCTTATTGTTACCGCCTGGCGATGCTGCCAAATTCTTTTGGGAATTTGACTCGACTCAAACGTCTCTCTTTGAAGGAATGTAGGAATGTGACCATTTCCAAAAACACACTTTGAAATATTACGACGCTGGAATTCTTGGATCTTTCATGTTGTTCCCAGGTGAAAGAATTGCCTCCCCAGGTGGCACATCAACGGTTCTTGGAAGAAATATATTTAGTGGATGCTGAGTTAAAAGAATTGCCCAGCGGTGTCGGTGACCTATGCAACTTGGAGGTACTCCATTTAGGGGACCGTTTGTTGGAAGTGCTGCCATCTTCCCTCGGTTCCCTCAATAGCTTGAAGGATTTGCGGGTGAGCAATTGCCCGCGATTGAAATGCTTGCCGGATACTTTTGGACGGTTGACTCAACTGACAGAGTTGAGTTTGGTTTCTTGTGGGACACAAAAGTTACCACAGGATATTCTCCTGCTGAACAATCTCGAAAAGTTTGTGATAAAAGATTGTCCATTGGGCGAACTTCCATTTAAAACAGCAGAACGAGAAAGAGACTCCAATGGCAAATGTATCTTTGGTTTGGAGAGGCTCCGGGAATTTGAACTGGATGGAGTACAGATAACGGAGGTAAGCTTTCCTGAAGGAGTTTGCCGAAACCTTAAAATGCTTTGGTTGTCTGACTGTAAGGAATTGAGGCAGATAGGAAGGCTTTGTGGTATCTATGATTGTGAAAATGTAAAGGAGCTCACCAGTCTTGAAAAGTCTTTGGAGAAGTTGTTTGTGATTGGATGTAGCAAACTCAAGAGCATACAAGCGTTGGAACACCTCCCAAACCTTAGACAGCTAGAAGTTCATTATTGTGATGAGATAGAAGTGTTGCCATCTCTGGAACATCTGACATCTTTGTGCTCGTTGTACGTCTTTGGATGTAGTAAACTGAAGACCATACAAGGGTTGGAACACCTCACAAAGCTTGAATACCTAGGGGTTGGTGATCTCGCTGAGATAGAAGAGTTGCCAGCTTTGGAAAATTTATGGTCTTTGGGCGTTGTTCGATGTCCCAAGTTCAAGTGCATGCAAGGGTTGGAGCAGTTCAGAAAGCTTAAATATTTATGTGTTGCAAAATGCGCTGAGATAGAAGAGATGAGAGGTGTGGAACATTTAATGTCCTTGCGAACACTTTATGTAGAGTACTGTCCCAAACTGCAGTGGCGTGGGAGAGTAGTGGAGCAGTTGCGCCAACGATTGAAGGGACGATTCAGTTATGTAAAAGAAAGCAAAATGAAGAGGCTGTGGT
Organism: Pinus taeda; assembly: GCA_000404065.3. NCBI lineage: Eukaryota > Viridiplantae > Streptophyta > Pinopsida > Pinales > Pinaceae > Pinus > Pinus taeda. The sequence continues at coordinate 38,874 of APFE030861249.1, forward strand.
CCGCTATTTGTGGAGCGAGAGAGTGTGAGGGGGATAGAAAAACAAAAAAAATGAAGAGAGTGTGGTCAAATTAAGACCATGCGGGAGGATATTTTAATATTTTATGTTAAGGGTTATTGCATTTTTGTGTTTGTTTTGCTGACGTTGGTGTTGGTTGGTAGTATTGGGTTGAGTTGTTAGATTGGAAGAGACGTTGTTGATAGTAGATAGATGGCAAAACTTCAAAACTCCAACCATTCGAACACTCCGTGGTTGTCACGGTGACAGGTGTTACTAGTGTGAATAGCATTAAAGAAAGTAAGTTATTAACTGACAGGTGTTACTAGTGTGAATAGCATTAAAGAAAGTAAGTTATACAAGTTAATGTTAGGGTTGGTTATTATTATTA
>APFE030861255.1:0-20649 GCA_000404065.3 Pinus taeda
TTTTATAACACTTTAATAAATTATTTTAATAAACACTTAAATTAAAGTTACAAAATTCTTGGTAAAATGTTTTAAAATTCTTAGGGTTTAGGGTTTATAACACTTCAGTAAATTCATTTAATAAACACTTAGAAAAGTTACAAAATGATTTTTAAAATGTTATAAAACACTTAGGGTTTAGGGTTTAGGGTTTAGTGTTTGGGATTTATAAGACTTTAGTAAATTCTTTTAATAGGAACTTAAAAATAAGTTACGAAAAAGCTTGTTAGAACGTTATAAAATTCTTAGGGTTTAGGCTTTAAAATGTTATAAAATGCTTAGGGTTTAGGGTTTATAAAACATGAGTAAATTATTTTAATAAACACCTAAAAAAAGTAACAAAACACTTGGTAAAATGTTATAAATTACTTAGGGTTTATGGTTTAGTGTTTATCGTTTATAAGGCTTTAGTAAATGCTTTTAATAAACGCTTAAAAAAACTTACATATTTATTTTTAAAATGCAAAAAGATACTTAGTTTTTGGGTTTTAGGGTTTAGGGTCTAGGGTTTAAAACACCTCTGTAAATTCCTTTAATAAACACTTGAAAAAATGTTACAAAATGCTTTTTAAAATGTTATTAAATGCTTAGTTTTTTTGGGTTTAGGGTCAAGGGCTTAGAACTATTTTGTAAATGCTTTTAACAAACACTTGAAAAAAAGTAAGTGAACACTTTTTAAAATGTTATAAAATTCTCATGGTTTAGGGTTTAGGGTTTAAAATTTTATAAATTCTTAGGGTTTAGGGTTTAGCGATTAGGGTTTAAGGTTTAGGGTTTAGAGTTTACATTTAGGGTTTAGGATTTTCAGTTTACACTTTAGGGTCTAGGGTTTGGCATTTAGAGTTTAGGGGTTGTGGTTTACGGTTTATAACACGTTATTTATTTATTTTGATAAAATGTTATAAATTAATTTGGGTTTATAACACGTTAGTATTCTTTGATAAATGTTAATAAATTACTTGGGTTGTATAACACGTTAGTTATATTCTTTTGATTAAAATGTTATAAATACTTATGGGTTAGAGTTTATAGTTTAAGTTTGAGGGTTAAAATGTCATAAAATTCTTAGGGTTTGGGGTTGAGGTAGGATTGTAACAATTTAGTAATTTATTTTAGATGAAAACTTTAGAAAAAAAGTCACAAAAGCTTGTAAAAACTACACTAATTTCCCTTTAGGTTTTAGGGTTTAAAAATTTTATAAAAGGCATAGGATTTAGTGTTTATAGTTTATAACGCTTTAGTAAATGCTTTTAATAAATGCTTAAAAAACTTGCAAAACACTTGTTAAAACGTTATAAAATTCTTAGGGTTTAGGCTTTAAAATGTTATAAAATGCTTAGGGTTTAGGGTTTAGGGTTTATAAAACATTAGTAAATTCTTTTAATAAACACCTAAAAAAAGTAACAAAACAGTTGGTAAAATGTTATAAATTACTTAGGGTTTACAGTTTAGGGTTTCAAGTTTGGGGTTTAAAATGTTATAAAATGCTTAGGGTTTAGTGTTGATGGTTTAGGATTTGTAACAATTTAGTAATTTATTTTCATAGAAGCTTAGGAAAAAGTTACAAAAGTCTTGTTAAAAATGCACTAAGTGCTTAGGGTTTATGGTTTAAAATTTTATAAAATGGAGAGGATTTAGTGTGTATGGTTTATAAGGCTTTAGTAAATGCTTTTCATAATCGCTTAAAAAAACTTACAAAATTCTTTTTAAAATGCAAAAGATGCTTAGATTTTGGGTTTTAGGGTTTAGGGTCTAGGGTTTAAAACACCTCTGTAAATTCCTTTAATAAACACTTGAAAAAAGTTTACAAAATGCTTTTTAAAATGTTTATTAAATGCTTAATTTGGGTTAGGGTAGGGTTTAGAGTTTAGCATCAAGGGTTTAAAACGCTAACAAACACTTTTTTAAAATGTTATAAAAATTCTCATGGTTGGGTTTAGGTTTAAATCATTATAAAATGCTTAGGGTTTAGGGTTTAGCAATTAGGGTTTAAGGTTTAGGGTTTAGATTTTAGATTTAGGGTTTAGGTTTTTAGTTTACAGTTTAGGCTCTAGGGTTTGGCGTTTAGAGTTTAGGGGTTAGGGTTTAGGGTTGATAACACATTAGTTATTTCTTTTGATAAAAAGTTAAATAAAAACTACAAAACACTTTTTAAAATGTTATAAAATGCTTAGGATTTAGGGTTTATGATTTAGGGGTGGGGTTTAACGTTTAAGGTGTAAGTTTTAGGGTTTAGGTTTTATGATTTAGGGTTAGGGTTTGGTGTTTAGCGTTTAGGGTTTAGGGTTTATATGAATTTAGTAAATGATTTTTAAAATGTTCAAAACGCTTTTTCAAAACACTTTTGAAAATGTTATAGAATGCTTAAGGTTTAGGATTTGGGATTTAGGGATTAAGGTTTAGGGTATAGGTTTTAGGGTTTGACGTTTGGGGTTTAGTGTTTAGGTTTTAGGTTGTATAACACTTATGTAAACTATTTTAATGAACACTTAAATAAAAATTACAAAACGATTTACAAAATGTTATGAAATGTTTAGTGTTTACGCTTTAGACTTAAGGATCTAGGGTCTGTTGTTGGGATTTGGGATTTAGGGTTTATGGTTTAAGGTTTATAACACTTTAGTAAATGATATTAATAAAAACTTAAATAAAATTTACAAAATAGTTTTTAAAATGTTAATAAATTCCTAGGTTGTAGGGTTTAGGCTTCCATGTTTAGGGTTTATGGTTTAAGGTTTATATAAATTTAGTAAATTATTTTAATAAATGCTTAAACAAAGGTTATATTTCTTTTTAAATGTTTTAAAATGCTTATCATTTAGGGTTTACGGTGTATATTTTATAACACTTTAGTAAATGTTGTAAATTAATATTTAAATAAAGTATCAAAACTCTTTTTAGAATGTTGTAAATTTCTTATGGTTTAGGGTTTAGGGTTTAGGGTTTTTTTTTTAGGGTTTAGGTTTTATAACACTTTGTTAAGTGCTTTTAATAAACACTTAAATAAAACTTAAAAAATTATTTTTAAACTAGTATAAAATGCTTAGGTTTTATGGTTTAGGGCTTAGGGTTTGGGGTTTAGGGTTTGTTGTTTAAGGTTTAGCGCTTAGCGTTTATCACAATTTAGTAAATGTTTTTAATAAATAATCAAATAAAAGTTAAAAACCACTTTTAAAATTCTTATGAAATACTTAGGGTTTAGGGTTTAGAGTTTTGGGTTTAGGGTTTTGGGTGTAGGGTTTAGGGTTTAGGGTTTTGAGTTTCAAATTTATGGTTTATAACACTTCAGTAACTTCTTTTAATAAACAGTTAAATAAAAGTTACAAAACACGTTTTAAGGTGTTATAAAATGCTTAGGGTTTGGGTTTTAGGGTTCAGGGTTTAGGGTTTAGAATTTAGGGTTTGGATTTTATGGTTTAGGATTTATGGGTTAGGGTTTAGGGTTTAGAACACTTTAGTAAGTGCTTTCTGGTTTGCGGTTTAAGGTTTAGGTTTTAGTTTTAGGGTTTATAAAACTTTAGTAAGTTCTTTTAATAAACATTGAAATAAAAGATACAAAACACTTTTTAAAAGGTTATAAAATGCTTAGGGTTTAGGTTTTGGGGTTTCTAGTTTGGGTTTTAGGGTTTAGCATTTAGGGTTTAGGATTTACAACACTTCAATAAATTCTTTTATGAAACACTTAAATAACAGTTTAAAAATTCCTGGTGAAATGTTTTTAATTATTAGGGTTTAGTGTTTAGGGTTTATGGGTTATAACACTTTAGTAAATGATTTTAATAAACAATTGAAAAAGTTAAGAAACGTTTTTTAAAATGTTATAACATGCTTAGGGTTTATGGCCTAAGGTTTTAGGTGCACGCTCTCCTCTTCTCTTTGTGTTCTATAAAGATTGGTGGCAAATCATTCTTTGGCATGTTGGATGATTTTTACACAAGTTACAAGAGACCTATGCCTTCTTCCTTCTTCCATTTTGGACTTGACAACATCTTCCACTATTGCACACCAGATATTGACAAGGCAGTGCGTGATGTGTTCACGCCTGTGATCTATTCTTTGTCTCTTGATTACTATATCAAATGGATTTGACTATGATTTATTTTAGCTCTTCGCGTTTGTGTTGTAGTAGTACATGTGTAATCATGTTCCAAGGATCTTGTTTTCATTACCATGCATGCACATTGAATTTTTCTTTCACTTAGGGCAGATATTCTTTCAATTTTTCCATATAATCACTATTATAATTTTGGCTAAGAAACTAATCTCAACCCTTATACTCCATTTCACTGTTTGGTAACTGATCTTCAATGCTTTTGGGTGCTTAGATAGTAGTTAAAGTTTGTGGATCCAATTTGTTTTTTGTTGTCATGTCGAATGTTCATTGTGCCAACAAAGGGAACCAACCTGATCGCAGACCCCAATTAGATCTGCTTTCATTTGGAGTGGCTAGTTGCAATGGGTTTTAAAGGATCCTGTAAAATGTTATAGGTGTTTAAAGATTGCTTCTTGGAGGAAGACTTCAATTAAATCAACAAAAGAAATAGCTAAGCTATATGCACTAAGCTCTACCTATACTGATTCTACCCACTTGTGTTAATCTTAATTATTCTAACCTATCCTGCAGGAGCATAATGAAAAGAGATTAAACATCATATATAGATTCCAAGTCCAAATGAATCAATTACTGGGTTCACTGAAGAACAAGGTTGTATTTAAGCTTAGTTGAAATATAATTATTCATATAAGAATACACATTCTTATTTCTACAAATAAAACTTGCAACTGATGTTTAATATAGCTTCGAATGAGATACTGCTCATGAGTTAACCATGATAACAAATTATATTCAAATAACCAAGACTAGTCATAAGTTGTCTTTTATCACTATGTACAAAAATAAAACATATATATCCCAATGCTAGTCACAACACCCTGATTCCAAACATGAAAGAAAAAGGAAAATGAATATGAAAATAGGCTTCTTCTTGACTGAAACAGTCTTCTTTATTAGCATAATAAAATTGACCCCTCTTCTGCCAAAATAAAGTCCTCTTCCTCTATCCAGAGGTGATACTTATTGCGAAAGAGAACTGACCATCGGTTTCTCCTGACCTTCAACCTTCCCTCTTCCTTTCCATATTCAAATTATAATACACAAAATGAAACGATAAATGAAACAAAGAACACGTTGAAGCCACTGCTATTGGATCGTTCTATTTCTTGAAGAAAAATGAACGGATGTCAGTAGAAAGAGGAATGACTGCATGCCATCCCTTTGCACACGTATTGACTAAATGTTATTCCTTTTTATTCCCTGAAGGCAAATGCAGACAGTGCACTCATTTTTTGACATCTGGCTTGATTTAAGGTGTGTCCGGAGGTAATAATAACTTGATCCAATGTGTTCATATATTTCTTTGATAGATTGCGAGGTAGAGTGTTGTGCGGTTGTTTCCATCCATCGAGCCATATCAAACTTGCACAAATCTAGTAGACGAAGGAGTTTTTTTGGGATCCACAGAACACTGTACATATGAAACAAATATTTGAGCTTGTACCTCCTTTTCTTGGACAGGTATTTCATGATGTAAGATCCTTTTACAAGTCAGTAGTTGCAATTGAAAGCTATGTTACAATAGTGGAAGGGCTGGAGGGAGGATAAGCAACAAGAAATCACCGTAGTTTATTGTGTAGTTCCACATTATGTATGCCTTCCCTAATGCTTGTAATAAATTCCTCTGTTTCAGCTAGGTCTCATTTGCATCCTTTCCTTGTAGTCATTCCTGATGCTTATGCATCAGCTCGTTGACCTTACTTTTCTTCTCTTGGTCCTCGCCTACAGAAATAATTAACATTAGCTATGATTATGATAGATATGATAGAAAAGCCTAAAACAAACCTTACTTTCATAAAAACTTTCATAAAGAGAGAGACTATGCAACTGGGGGTTATATGAGTCCTTTAAACTCTAAATCTCAAGAGGGCGCGATGATTTTTTGGGGAGTGATGATTAAAAATGGATTGCAACCATAATTAATAAACCACTGAATCGTTGAAATTTGAGGAAATAATTCCATCTAAAAACTACGATTATCATTCAGAGAGACGAGAGATCAAACTTCTCAAGGGATAAAAGTGTTTTTCCCTGGAGGGAACAATGAAACTCAAAAAAAACTCAAAAAGGTGTTGTTCCTTTTAGGGAACAACAACTGTTCCTTGGAGGGAACAACAAAAACAATCCAAAAAGGTGTTGTTCCTTTTAGGGAACAACACCTGTTCCTTGGAGGGAACAACAAAAGCACTCCAAAAAGGTGTTGTTCCTTTTAGGGAATAGCAAAAACACTTGAAAGTGGTTGTGGCCACAATAGTTTCATACACAGATTTTATTCTTTAGAAACAACATGCACAAACCCTAGGGACATCCCCCTAGAATTGGAAGAGCACTATTCCAAATGGAGAAGCATGTAGAGGTGATAGGGTTAGATAGCCAATAGTTATTATGCTGATCTATTTGTTCTTTAGTTCAGATTTGTACGATAAGATCATAAGAATATGATAAAGAAAATAAAATCATACCAACAATGCAAGGAGTGCCAAGAAAAGAAAATGCCAAATAAATAATAGTTGTCCCATGCTTGTTATTACTAATAAATACAAATAAAATATATAATTGGTTCTAAGGTGAATATGCATTCAAAAAAGAGATCAATTCTGACAAGGATAACAATGGGCTGAGAATTTTATAATCAATGAGATGATCCATATGATCTCTGAAACATCAAATGAATTTCAACTATGTACCATGAACTGGAGTGTAAGAACTTTCCCAAGGATAACATTGGGCTGTAACTTCAATAGTCAAGAAGATATGATCAATATGATCTTTGCAATACCAACAGATTTTTAAGTATGTACTAAAAGGTAAAATCTTTGCCACAGGAGAGTTTACACCTACAAAGATTTATATTTGGAAGCTTTAAAATAATATTGTTTATGCTAAGAACTCTCTAGGGTTAAGGCATGGTCTTATCATCCAAGCTTCATACACCCACAAACACTAGGTGTATGCCCTTAGAATTCCCTATGATCATTTTTTAGAGGTCTTCCAAAATCTCTAGATTGAGGTAGCTCACCACCTCCTGTGGCATAACATGGCTTGCTAGTGATGCCACTTACAAGAACCAGAGTTGGAGAAGCATCTCATTTTCTGATGCCTTGTCTACTATGAGATCAAAAGTAAATACCACTTCCTATTTAGGGACTTGACGAGCTCTCTTACACTAAGTAGAGATGTCGTGCCTTCTTCATGGGGAAGTATATGAACATAGATCTCAGGCTCTACACATCCCTTCAATGGGATAACCTCATACTTTGTGGTTACCCTGTCTGATAGGGGAACAAATAGCAGGTAGAGAGATTAAGTAGACACATCAGCTCTAGGAGGTCCCAGAGTTACTCTCTTCCCACCCAACTCACCACCCCTCATGGGTTGTTTGAGTAGGGAGGCTTGCATTAGATATTTCTTCCTGGACATTGGGAGAATTAAGCTTCTTCAATATTGTGATTCCCCCAAGATCATATAGCCAAGGAAATTCAACTTCGACCACTACTAGGAGGATGTCCATTGCCAAACATTAGTGCATTGACCCCTTCACAATTAATGATGACTCTAATGAGAAGCCTATATCAAGGCCCCCTCTCTTATTCCCAGTAGCCAACATCATCTCCGATAGGGCTTGACATTAATTATTTTTTTCAGCACCAGGACTTTGTATTTGCACCTTATTTTATTTTATATATTTTCTCAGATAGCTATTTAGCACTCTTCTCTCTATTTTGATTTAGTATTTGATTTCACGCTCCCACATTGTACTTACACTAGACCTTTAATAAAATTATACTATCACTTTTTTACAAATCAATGGTCATGTTCATCATTGGCAAGAATAATATCTTGGAACTGTGAAATATTTCAATATTTATTTCCATAGACGGAACATTTTTTTAAAACATATAAAGATGACCAAGTCCCAAATTGTAGCTTACCAGCCTTGTTAGACCATCATGATGGATGTGATCTCTTGGAGAAATATTGACATTTCCTTATGTATGACACAACGAGCATGAGCAAGATTTGCTTTGATTTAAAAAGACTAGGTCCTTACTATCATGATAAATCCATAAGCAGGAGATCTAAAATACAGAGAAGTCAAGCCAAAATAGAGTTGTGATCTGGGAAAACTATTGGGATGAAATCCAAGGTGGAGATGAGAAGAGTGACTGGGTGATTGAGAAATAATAGTGTTATTAAGAATAAATTCCTTATAAACATAGTAAACAAAACTTTCATCACTAGTAAACAACCAATGAACGAATCACAACTTATATCAATATCTCTCCAGAAATAAAGATATGAGAAGGTGTTTAGAAGGAGAAAACAACACCATAATGTATTAATGATAACCAAAAAACCATGAAACAATTACTTTTCTCAAAATACATTTGTCCATGTACATGTAATATATTACATTTGTCCATAGATTTGTCTCCCATACAAAAACCCGTAATCGTTGCATGTTGGGAAAAATAAAACATTAACAAGTTCTTCTTTAGTGAAAGAACCATGCTATGATAGACCCCAGAAAAATGATAACAACAACCCATTCACATAATGGGGATCTACATTGATGGTGATCAATGATTGTTGTTGCAGTGGATGGTGATCCTATGTCATATTTGACATCTACATATGTGCTAAACAATGCTCTGGACATTATATTAGTGGACATCTTTTCAATATTTGCAGAGCGATTGATGGTAAAATGTTGAAATTGACAACTCCAATTTATTGTTTCCTTATGAAGAGGTTTTAAATTGTCCTTCCGAACTCGATAGATGCCTTTCATCTGATTACATATCAACTCTGAGTTAGTGAAGACTTCAATATGATTGACATCTTGTTGTTTTGCCTCTTTTAGCCCTTCAACAAGGGCATTTTTCATCATTCCAGGAACTTCTCTCTTTCCATGAAATAAATGATTTGTTTCCATATTGTAAAGGACAAATTTAACAACTACTTGACCTGGATTTGGAAAGCAGGACACTTAAATGCATAAACGCCACTTTTACACCATTTTCTACACTTCAAATACCTAAAAAATAGGATAAGAATAAATTCATGTTAAACAAGTAGACAAGTATCTATTTCCTAATACGAAACATGTTTTTCAATCATATATAATTCAAAATAGTAAAAAAGAAATTCACAAATTCAATGTAAGACTGACTTACGCAATCTCTCATCATAGTTGCCAATTTGTGTTGTTGAAAGTAAACAAATAGAAGTGTAGGTTTCTTTCCCTTATGTTACAGTCCAACGTAGAATTTTCTTTAATGACAAAATCTCCCCAAAGTAAGGATAAAACAGGCGGATTTTAAAGACAATAGAAGGCTCTTTCCAACTCTATACATATTATTTTCCATTACCTTTTCTTACTGTTTCTATAAAGTACAAAATCATCGACTCAAGCTTTCACTGTCTTCATTTAGGAACAAAAAAATTTCATCTTTATTAAATTCATTCCACTAGTGCGTTGCCATATATGCATGAAACATGGGCAAATCTTTAAAAAAATGGCTTCCTTTTTTTTTCGTTGAGCCACAAAAATATCATTTTGTATTTAAATCTAATCAAGGCAGATCTCAAAATATATTAAACAATGGTGTACTTGACTTCTATCTTAGAGGTGAGAAAAGGCTAAAAATGTTAAAGATGATGGAACATTCCTTACTAGTTATATTCCTGTAGATGGTTGCCAAGTGAATTGTTTAGATTTTGGTATTAATTTTCAATACTCTTTAATGCTTTTTATTTCCAATAGATATTTCAAACTTGACAATCCAATTTGTTTAAAATGTTTTTTAAAACCTATTCCCACAAACATGACCTCGCCATTTAATTAATCTTTGTACCTCAGGGACTCCTCACCATGACCATTCTGAGCGTACCGCAAAATCATGGCAGTCCACGACACCCCATTCCTTTCCGGCATATTGTCAAACACTCTATTTGCTTCATCCATACTTCCAAACTTCACATACATGTCAAGAAGGGCACTCCTCACAAATATACAAGACTCAAATCCAGTTCCAACAATATGCTAAATAAAGGTACATGCCATGAAAAATAAGGGAACCCAAAACAACCTGGACATTATCATCTAACTATCTGAAACCATACTCTAAATGAGGAATTTGACAAAAGAAATTGCAATTTTTTCAAATTGCATGAGGACATGCACTAAATTAAGTATGGGGAATGATGGGCCCATAATTAGTAACATTTTGTCATTTTTCTACATTAGTTTGATCTCTTTTACCTTGTAGAAACTCTCATAATCATATTTCCTACATCATTTTGTCATATTTCACATGAAATCTTCATATGAACTAAAGAAGGTTCTAGAAAGGTAATAATTCTATTATTATATGTTTTATATGTTTTTCTTTATAAATTTAGGCTAATATGCAAGTATTGTAGAAATTAACAATTTATGTAGCTCATCTATTAATCTGTAGTAGAATCCAAGGTTAGTAATGCTTTTAAAGTAGTGATGTTGAATGAAGTACATGGACAGGTAGAAAAGGACTCCAATAAGGTGATCCATCCATCTGGTGCATCAAAGAAGCGATTGAGTCATCACGGTGGTGAAATCAAATCTTAGGTCAACCCATCACATGGCACAAAGCACGAAGATAGATTACACTAAGGTTATTATGTGGTAGAGAAAACAACATCAAGTGATGAGATATCTTTATGTATCAAACATGTTAAAGAATAACACAATGATGGATTGAGTGTTCATATGCATTAATAGTGAGATACAAGTGAAGCATAGGGATTAAATTGGAAAAATATCAAATGAATACTTTCTCATCATCCTCATTCTCATTTATAGCATTTTTATTATGATTTTGCTATTTTAAAAAATGATAGAAATTGTCCTCACTTGGCAAGGTGAAGGACAATAGACACAACATATGAATTTCAAAGTGGAAAAGGGTTGGCACATTATCCCTGTATTATTTCTATTTGTATATTATAATGCCTTCATAACACTTTATTTCATATGCTTTATTGAATTGTATATTTTCCCTAATATCTACATGCGGTATAATTTTATGAATAGTTATTACCTAACGCATTATAAAGGATGCGATAATTTGTGCTTGATTGTTTTTACATTTGGTTTATTTTTCATATTTTTCATATTTTTTATATCATGAAATTATCAAATAAGGCTTGATTTAAATATATTATTGACTAGACAACTCATTTATGATTATTGTTAGTTTATATTTATGTGTATGGTGATATTTCTTTTGAAATTTTTAGATCTACAAACATGAGAAATGATGGTAAAGTGGGGAAAAGGAGAGAACTTAGTACTGTACGAAGAGTTATTTACTTGAGTTAAGGATTTTAATGGTAAATTGGGGATAGAAATTTATAATTTAGTTAACTTTTATCATTCCTTATAATTTGGATAATGTGGGATGTATAATGGGGTAAGTGTTTTGATGCTTCTCATGGATTAATGTGTATACAAGTCATTTAATTTATATGGTTGCATTAGTTAAAAAAAAAAAAAACTAGTAAAAGATCTTATTATGGGGGGTGTAGTCTTGTTGAGTTGATTCTTGTTATATGGTACTGATGTGAAATACAACATAAACCAATTGGTAAAGACAATGTAAACTATGATATTTTTAGTAGACATCACTTTATGTATAAATACAAAATTGTTCTCAAAATGACAACGAATATACTATGTAGTGGAGATGCATAGCATGAAAATATATTTGTATATGTCAAGTACATAATCTATGGTACAGTGAAAAGGAATAGTCTTTTAAATCATATAGTGCTTTAGAATAAATTATAGTTCTTTGGAAAATACAAGGATGCAAGTTTGGAGAACAGTTTCATCTAAGGAATACATTCGTTTAAATATGAATTTTCTTTCTTCTAAGATAAACTTTTAGTTGTTCAACATTGTATAAAAGCTAAAAAAATATTTATAAATTATATCTAAACTTACAAAAAAATAAGAGAGGCCAAGCAAGAAGAAAAAAACAGTCAAAATTATTTCTACACTTCAAACCATACAATGTAAAGTGTGCATGTTATTTTGGGAAGAAAACTCTATACTAAAAAATTTTAAACACACAAATCCAATAACTGAAATAAGATAAATTATCTCACTCCCCATAACAAAAAGATGTAAACACACAAGTAATTCACTATAAAATGTATTTTCAAACATTTAAAACCTTTAGTACTAAAGTAGATTTTAAATATTTAAAATGTATTTAAATAATCAATATTAAAAAAAAAACAAATTTTTAATAGAAATTTACATACTTGCATAATTATATAAATTAAATTAGTAGTAAATATCAATAATTATCAATCCATAATAAACATCAAAACATTTACATCATAATACATCTCACGTTTCTAAAATTTTAAAAATAATGAAATTAACTATCTTAGCATTATTATTATTATTATAAGTTAAACATATATTCATTTTAGACAACATGGAAGAAGATTTTTATCCATGAAGGTTTATATCCACTTTATTACAAAGTTTCTTAATCTATAGAGAGGGTATATTACGATATCAAATGCCTAAAAAACCATAACTCTTTTGATATGAAACTTGCTCATATGATATTTTGTTAATTAATCAATTTAACTAAAATGACAAAGAAAACATAACTACCTTCACATAAATATTAGTCTTCGACTTGTGTATAAAACTAATTTTTTTTTTTTTTATCAAATACTTAATGGTCTTACCATAAATCTAATACTAATTAATAATGAGATTAAAATTTTGGAATCCCTATTCTATTTTAAAAGAAACATGTTTATCGATATAATTAAGTTTAGCTTCATCTTAATTTAAGTTACCAATCACATTTCAAGTGGCTGAACATATAATTTCATATAAAAAAATTACCATTTTCATATTAAAATATGCATGTCAAACTGAAAAGTAACTCTATTACTATTGAAACTTAAATAAAGACATGCTATATATATTACTAAATATTGAAACCTAAATGAAAACATACTATATATATTATTGAGTACATATGGAAGAAAAAGAAAAATGTAAAGAGCTCTCTTGGGTCACTTCTAGTAACCTTGAAACATTAATTGTTGATAGTAACAAGCACGGGACTAGACAGAGCTTATATATAAAGTATCTGCTGTTATGCAGTAAGATAGCTAAAATATAACTTCGGATCCAAAAAACTATATTTTTCAATTAAAAATAAAAAATAAAACTAGTAATTCAATTCTATTGGTATTGAGGCTAAAAAATAAATAAATAATGTTTAAAGAACAATTTAATTCTACTGGTATTAAAACCAAATAAAGACCATCAATTATATTAGAAATAAAAGAATATAACCATCTCTCACATAGAAATATTAATTGAATTTGACGGCAACAAAAATCCCACCTTAAATTCATATTCAAATTCAAACCTGAAAATTCCAAATTTGCATGCATGTGGATGCTAAATACTTTCACAAGAATTTCAAGAAAAGCATCTTACAGCTTTTTTGTTATAGACGTTGGGGTAAAGTGTGATCCGCTCATTCAACGAATCACAGGGATTTTGAGATGGAATCTTTTAAACCAATAGAGATGGAATCTTTATGTTGTTTTGAAATAGATGAGGTTGTGTGCGGTGCTTTTAAACCAATAGATGAAATTTTTTGTATTTTCTTTTTGGAAGTGTTTTCTCTGATGGTTGTGACTCTGTGTTGGTTCCTCTGCTTCCTTCTATGTTGTGTGTTTGTAGCATGTATTGTTATGATTTGATGAAGAGCCTCTTTGTTTGGGTTTTTCATTTGGGTTTTTTCTATTTGATATGTTTTGATATGAATTTGACCAAAAAGATTAGAGAGAAGGGATGCAGGGACGAAAGAAAGAAAAACAATGCATGGACGAAGGAAAGAAAAACAATGTCATGAAGGGATGATGTATTTATAGTGGAGAAAGGTAACCAGAGAGTTGTAATACTCATATTTGTTGAAAATGTGATAGGTACGTTTCTTGTATTTATTATTTGCTTTTTTTGCATAGATTGAAGTAGAATTTTGTTTGCATGATCATGCTTTTAAATTCTCTCTCTATCTCATTAATCGCTTAAGTCTACTATGTAATTCAATCTTTTTTCCCTCTTCTTAGTCCTCTCGCAATCCCATTAATTCCTTCTATTATTTAGTTTTATTTTGATCTTCTGGCTCTGTTCTCTGTTGGCATTAATTCTGGATTTTTTCTTTCTATGTAGTCTATTTATTTTTCGATCTTTAACCCTGCTCTGTTTTTTATGAAGACCCTGTTTCTTTCATCAATTGCAATTGTAAGAATTTCGATGTGGATGGCTGTCTTTCATTTGGGTTTTTGTGTTTTGTATCTTTTGATCTGAAGGTCAGCGAGAAGGGATGCATGGATGAAAGAAAGAAAGTCAATGTCATGAAGGGATGTATTTAGAGTGCAGAAAGGTAACAAGAGAGCTATAATACTGATATTGTATGTTTCTTGTATTTATTTGTTTCTTTGGTTTTGTTTGCGTAGATTGAAGTAGAATTTTTAACTCGACTGGCCTAATGTTAATGTTTTTAAATATTTATTCTTTGTTATTTCTCTATGGATCTCATTAATCGCTTAAGTCTGCTATGTAGTTCAATCTTTTTTCTGTCTTCTTAGTCTGCTCGCAATCCCATTAATTACTTTTAATCTTTAGTTTTATTTTGATCTTGTGGCTCTGTTCTCTGTTGGCATTAATTTTGTCTCTGTTCCTTCCATGTAGTTTTCGATCTTTAACCTTGCTCTGTTCTTTCTATGTAGTTTTCTTTAACCTAACTACTGGTAAGTTTCTTTCATCATGAATGATAGTAATCTTATGTTTCTTGACTTAAAATAGTTGAATTAGAGAAACCTCCCTTACAACTATAATTCCTCTGAGCTTCTCTGAAAGAAAAACCGAGTCCATTCATCTCAGTTTTATTATTCCATCTCCCTTACAACTATATTTCCTCTGATATTCTCTCAAAGCAAAACCCAGTCCGTTTATCTCAGGTTTGTTATTCCATTTTCCTTCTGGTTTCCTCGGCTCTACAGTTTCTTCTTAATTCATTTCAACCGTTATAATCTCATTGAATCAAAAATATTCGCTCGATCTGTTTCATTGTTTTGTGCTGCATCGTATGAAGCAGAGCAATACAAACCCCCATGGGCTTCAGTTACAATTACAGTTCTATTTCCTCTGAGCCAATGATCCTCTCCAAAGTATTAAGGGGATCAGTTCCATTGTTTCATGTTGCATCGTGTGACTCAGAGCAATTACAATTACAGTTCTATTTTCTCTGAGCTTTAATCTCAAAACAAACCCCAATCTTGTAATTTCAGCGAGTATTCCTGAGTTTCTATTTTAGTTTCTAAGGATTAAACCTGGAATTTTATACTACGCAAATTTCAGCAAGATATTCCTAACTATTTAGAAAATAATAGCCAGTGATTTGCAAAGAGGTGTTCAATATAACTAGGCATCGAAGAAATTATGAGTCAATCTGAGTAACAATAATGAATAATTCCCCACATCTAAAATTTAAGTATAAATCAAATCTTTTGCATACTGACTTTTCTTTCATGTTTTTTGAACAGTGTCCTCAGGATTTTGATTCTATAGATTATATTATTCCATAATTCTTTAATTGTTTTCCAAATAGAAGTAATTTATAATATTTATAAATTAATAAAATAGTAAACATTGTCCTTGGAGCTGGATTAGGACAAGAAAATATAGAAATAGGAGAATTCCATAAACACATAGAAGAATATTTTGATTTTATCTAATAATTATTTTTTTCTAGCATTCTAATAACTAGAATGTCAAACCACAACAAGAATAAGGTATAGAGTATTTTCAATTAATATTTTCGGTATTTTAGGTTAAATATCTCAAAGCCACCTGCCTTTACTCAGTCATAGATGTAGTTTGTATCCATCCTCTAAGCTCTGCTCTCCATGGAAACCTAATGGACTGCTTGTTCGCTCTAATGACAGTCTTTCTAGTCTATTTGAAATATCTTCTATGTCTTCCTCTCGGTCTCTCGTCAATTCTCTGAGATCATCTGTCATTAACTCAACAACTTCTTTTTGTGTAAAATTTACAAGGCCTTCAATTCAGGTTGGGCCTTAGATTCAGAGGATTTGCTATACAACAATTTCAACTTAAGCTCATACTATAACTGAGAATTGTTATGATGGATATCCATGCAACAATATACGCATAGCAATGGTGGAAACTTATAACCCAACTGTCATCAATTTTTGAACAATCTCCTGAATCTCTGCCTCAGAACAGAGCATGTGCACAACACCAAGCTAACAGCAACATAAGGTAGTGCACAAGAAAGTATAGAAATTCATACCCAACTGTTTATAATAGGTAACATACGGCACACATTAAAAGGAATGCACACCCACATGCACAGTCCTTAACAATAGCAATAACATATATATCATTGTGCGCACGGAGGTTAAACGCACACCACAATTTCAACATATGATATTATAATAGTACACAACCTGTAGTGTGTTCACAGTGTGCTCTCAGCACATTTATACATGGGTTTCTCCAGCCAACGTTTCACTGTCCACGTGTTAATGAGGCGATTCCCAACTAAGATTCCGCTGTCCATAAAATACACACAGTCCCATCGTTTTCCATTGGAATTCTAAATGCGCAGTAGTTATAAAAATCCACAGCATACAATACAATTGCTATAAAGATAGCGCATGCACAGCCAAGGGATAATACACGGTTTTATGTATTACATATCAGTCAATTCAACCACAGTTAACAAGATACTCCTACCAGTTTTCATATATAATTCGACTGCAATTTCGGTTGCGCCAATGATCTTAATATGCAGGTAAACATATATCACAAGAAATTCATTGAAAAGCCATATTAAAATTGTTCAACCATCAAAAACTTCTGCGATTTTAATTATCTCCATCAACAATACAATCTTTAGTTCATTACATGAGAAGAACAGTTCATACAACAATACTGGGCGCCTCCCCTTGCGGCCAATCCCTTTTTTACTCATAATGCATATCTTTATTTAGTACAAAAGCGGCTTTTTACCTAATAATTTAAGCTTTTTACCATTTAGCAAGTTTTATTCTCCATGCTAATCCTACTTTTAAAGAAAAGATGGCATGTTTTATTTTTTTTCCTATTTCTAACTCAAAACATCAGCCTTTTTCTCGTCTGAATGGAATGCACCTGCATCAGACTCCCAAGGTTGAAAATGATCATGATCTCCTGATCATGTGTTTTAGTCCTTGTTCTTGTCTTCTAGGGTCCCACACTTTGTTCTGCAAGTTATCATTTGTTGTTGCTTGCTGCTTCTCTCCAAGTCTCCATATTTTATGTTGTCTTCCTCCACTAGTTGCACTTTCATAATCTGTCTTTGTTTTCATCTTGCTACTGCTTCCGCTACTTCTCTTCCTTGCTGATGTTTTCCACTGAGATGCTTTTAACATGATTCTTCTAATGAGCTCAATTTCTTTGTTCAATAATACTTCAAACTGTTGATTTCTTGCTTCTTGTTGAGCTAAGATAGCTTTCCCAGTCTGTCCTGTTACATGCTGACTTCTTGCTCTTATTCTTGTTTCTGTTCTGACTTCCACTCGATCATCCATACCCTCTTGTCTTCTTGAACAAAAAACTTCTTCTCCCTGCATTTGACTACTCAACTGAGTCAAATATTCTGCAACAATACCTGCATTCACAAAAGACTTGTTAGAATAAAAATCATAAGGCATCAATGCCTTGTATTCCTTTGCCAGCATTTCAGCATACTGTTCTGAATCCTCCACTATCAGCCCATTAGTATGCTGATCCAAACTTCTCAAAGAATCCTTTGAAGAATTCTCAAGACTGTCAACCAGTCTTTCTCCCATGTCATTTGCTTCCATGGCAATTTTCTGTACTTGTTCACTATATTGAACTCTTCCATCTGCTGCATTTTCCCTGTCATATCCTAGATTCTCCAACTAGTATTCCAACAGTGCAATTTCTTTGCAGCATTGTTGAAGCATCACATCATCATTTACAGTCCCTGCATTCATGCACAACTTGTCAATTTGAAAACTACAAGATTTAACAGTCTCACTTGTCGGTTCAGATACCGGTTCTTCCAGCTGATCCTTTTCTTCATTCGCATGAACTTCCTCTTCCAACTCAGTTGCTCTGAGTTGTTCCTGTTTCAACTGTACATCCTCTGTCTGCTCTAAGTATTCCTTTCCTCCAAATAAAAAAGTTTTTGGATCAGTCTTCTGTCCTGGTCCATCTTTTTCTTGCAGAGGTAAGAATGTATGATTGACACCATCCTTTCCAAACTTATAGGTGTTTCTCTTCCCATCATGCATGGCTGCTCTGTCATATTGCTAAGGCCTTCCAAGAAATATGTGACACACATCCATAGGCATCACATCACAAACAATTTTATCTTTGTACTTGCCCACTTGGAATTCTACTTCACACTGTTCACTTACCAACAGTTAATGTCCCTTTTTCAACCATGACACTTTATAAGGTGTTGGATGCTTCATTGTCCTCAGCTTCAATTTCTCCACTACTTCTGTAGAAACCAAATTATCAGTGTTGCCACTATCAATGATCATCTGGCAACATTTCCCTTGGACTTTACACACTGTCCTGAATAAAGCCTTCCTTTGTGGTGGTTCAGTCATCTCCTTTGCTGGCTTAAGTAAAACTTTATTAAGTACCAGAGACTCCACTCTTTCTGGTGTATTCACTTCTTCTGTTATTGCTACCACTGGTGCCTCTTCCTCAGCTAGAGCAACAATTGCATTCCTCTGCTTTATGTCTACACTCTCTAGGTACTCAAAAACTCTGTGTCCCAGCTTATTGCATCTATAGCATCTTATTTCTCTGCCTCCTCTACCTCTAGAAAAACTCCCTCTGCCTCTTGCATCACCCCCTGTGGATGCATGCTGGGTTGAGCTACTGCTAGCTCCTTCTGCAGGTGTTGTAGATCTTCCACTACCACCTTGACTTTCTTTTCCTCTGAAAGTCCCTCTCCCTCTGGCAGACTGCTTCCTCATGAGTTTTTCCTCCGCTTTCAGTGCTATCTCATAAGCAGCCTCTACTGTTTTAGGAGATAGCAGACTTATCTCATCCTGAATGTCCATCCTGAGGCCATTCATATATCTAGCCACCGTCTCATCTGTATTCTGGGCTTCTCCAGCTCTTATGCTCACCTTATAAAACTCTTCTGTATATTCTTTCATTGGTAAAGCTCTTTGTCTAAGATTTTGCATTTGTCTAAATAATGTTCGCTGATAATTATTGGGAAAAAACTTACCTTTTAACTTCGTGACCATTCTGCTCCAATTCTTGATTGGCTGCTTACCCAGTCTCCTCCTTTCCGCCTGCACGCCATCCCACCAGAGCGCTGCATGGCCTACTAATTTGGTGACAACAAACTTTACTTTCTTCTCATCTTCCATTTCTTCACATAATCGAAGAATTTCTCCATGCTATTAATCCAGTCGATCAATTCTTCTGGATTAAGTCCTCCTTGGTAGATCGACACTAATTGGTTCCATGGCCTGGCTGTGGATTTCAATACTGACTGAAAGAACCTCATCTCAGGAGTAACTTGTACAGCTTCCTCCTCTGTAGCTTCAACTTCAGGCTCACTGACATCTCCATCATCTATGTTTCTGTCTGAGGCTAACGCATCCAATCTAGCTCACAGCTCTTCTATATCTTCCCTCAATTCGACATTCTCTACAGGCCGTCTTCTTCCACCATGTCCACATCCTCATCCTCTTCCAACCCTGAAAGCCATCCATCTATTTCTCCTGAGATTTAACTCAACGCCAGTTGCTGGCTCTGATACCATTAATGATGGACCACTTGTAGGCTCTAATGACAGTCTTTCTAGTCTGTTTGAAATATCTTCTATGTCTTCCTCTCGGTCTCTCGTCAATTCTCTGAGATCATCTGTCATTAACTCAACAACTTCCTTTTGTGTAAAATTTACAAGGCCTTCAATTCAGGTTGGGCTTAGATGCCTTTACACACAAAACTATGCCTGAGATTCAGAGGATCTGCTATACAGCAATTTCAACTTAAGCTCATACTATAACTGAGAATTGTTATGATGGATATCCATGCAACAATATACGCACAACAATGGTGGAAACTTATAACCCAACTGTCATCAATTTATGAACTATCTCCGGAATCTCCGCCTCATAACAGAGCATGCGCACAACACCAAGCTAACAGTAACATAAGGTAGCGCACAAGCAAGTATAGAAACTCATACCCAACAGTTTATAATAGGTAACATACGGCACACAGTAAAAGGAATGTGCACCCACATGCACAGTCCTTAACAATAGCAATAACATATATATCATTGTGTGCACAGAGGTTTAAACGCACACCACTTTTTCAACATATGATATTATAA
>APFE030861266.1:1029-13006 GCA_000404065.3 Pinus taeda
TCCACGTGGGAGGGTGGTGAAGTAGCGCTTGAGCTCTGATGGCTTCTTTAAGACCGCTGATAAAACATTCCGTGTAGAACTCATCTGAGAGACCCTTAGTGCGGAAAGCTAACCTTTCAAAAGCATTAATATATTCCTCTACTGTACCAGTTTGTCTGAGCTTAGTGAGAAGACCCAAATAAGCGTCTTCTTATTCAAAGTGATCTTTAAGAGCTTTGGTAAATTGGGCCCAAGTTCTAAAATAGCCATTGGAGCGCTGATGCCATTCCCACCATTGCCACCGTTCATTGTCGAAGTACATGCTCCCCAACACAAGCTTAGTCGCATCATCTAGGATCTGATTCAATTTGAAATACTAGTCCATTTGGGATAGCCATGCTTCTGGGTGAGAACCATCAAATTTATGCATATCCAACTTAGGAAGTCGCTGATTGGGTGGTGGGTGGGTGTGCCATACGTGAGGAGAGTGGCTAGATTCACCGTAAATGCCTTCATAGCCATTATATACCTCCTCGTGGGCTTGCTCCTTGCCGTTTGACCTCAAATCCTCCTTGCCGTCTCCTTGCAATTTCTGTAGCTGGAGACTCATTCCTTGAAGTAGTTGGGTCATGTTACTCAGATCTATTTTGTCCAGCTGAGTGTGGATTTTGTTCACCGCTTCCTCCAGTTTGTCCATCCTTTCATTGGCCATCACTTGAGCTCTAGTTGCTACCATACACCATTGTGATGAAAAAAAAATTGGGACCGGCAAAAACAAATTTTTGCCCAATTAATTGAATGGTACCACGATGCTCAGCTCGTCATCCTGATTTTAATGGGCTATATCACCAATAAGCATCCTAGAACATCTCAATACTGAAGTCGCCAAATCCTCAAAATGTCAATGCGGCCAAAAGTCCTGCGACAATTATACCCTGGTTTAGGAACCCTGCACAATGTTTCTGGTCTGCTGGATCTGAGAGAACTGGTTGGTTGGGACCGATGTCTGCTGCAGCTGCACTCCTTTGCTCAAGCGGATCTGGAAGAGATGATGAGTAAAAAAGGAACTAGGGTTTTGGGGAGTGTCAGGTGCTACAGATCGCAATATACATAAGGGTCTGGCAGTAGTACTCGGCCCAATGTTTCAGGGCTCTAACTAAGGAGGGTCGACCGTACCCTTAGCCGTACCACCCGACTACCCTATCGTACGGGCGAGTAATCTCTCCGAGTGTTGTTCTCGGTGTACTGTAGCCGCAAGACGGTCGCTTGTTTATCTATGGCGAGGTTTCAGGGAGCCTATGGGGCTTCCGATATACCCAGAGGGTACGTGGAAGACAGTCCGTGTGCGGTTCTGTCTAATACGCTACTACTCGAAGGGGTACCCACAGGGGTTACAAGGGAGTCCAACAGACGTGACAACCTCTTGTATTTCCTGCGTGCATGCCTCCCCAAATCCGCAGATTTATGCGCTCAACGACAGATGTCGTGGTTTAAAGACGCCGGAACACGTCTCGAGCCAAAAAAAAAATTGCTACTAATTGGAGATCCCACCGGCCCTGGAAAGAGCTCTAATACCACTTGTTATGCTTCTTGACCTGCAAATGATACCCAAATATAGAATATGCGAAGAAAAAAGACCGATAACACAGAATATCCGAAGAAAAGAGATCCAGAACACAGAATAGCGAAGACTTTATTATTCAGAGAGTAATGTTCACTTGCCTCTTCGAGGGGGCAACCTCCAATAGAGCAGAGCTCGATTACAAAATAAGACACGATGCTCCTCGTAGGGAGAAACTATCCTTTATATATGACTCCTACAAGTAATACCACGGGTCAATACCGCTTATTACTAATACTGTCGGCCCATTTGAAACTAACTGTGGTTCCTTTATTAATTGCAGATTAACCACTTACAATTATTAATATGGGCTTTATTGACTCTTGACTATGACGTGGTCCCATTACATAGATAAGGGGGTTAGGGTGGGACCCTAACAACAGTTGCCACCTCCACCCATGCCACCACCCACTTCACCTCCCTCACCTCTATCTCCACCCACTCCACCTCCACCACCTCCATAGTTCAGCATGGTGAGTGCGATCAAACTACCCATATTTAAAGGAGTAGGGAATGAAGATCCAGACTAGTTCTGGTTCATGGTAAGAGCAATGTGGGAAGCACAAGAGGTCGCAGATGACAACATTAAGAAGGCTACATTGGTGAGCGCGCTATAGGATCGCACATTGAAATGGTATATCAAGCACTCTAACGACCACCAAAATGCAAGGATAACAGAGATCCAGAATGCGTTGAATAGAGAATTTAGCCGGCTGAAATCAGAGACATAGTCAATCATCGGGGTTAAAGAGATCGTGATGCTCCTGGGTGAGACTGCTTGGGATCTAGACCAAAGGCTGAAGAGTACGATCCACGAGGCCAATATGATGCTAACGGATGCATAGCATCGTGCATGGTTTCTGGCATCCCTAACACCACACTTGAGGACGACATTGTCACAACAGAAACTTTCCACCCAAGCCGAAGCATTGGAAATGGCAATGAGGTTGCATGAGACCCCGATACAAGACCCTGGGTTGGGAGTTCAACAAATCCACGCACAACTACAGAATCTATGCCTAGAGATGCAAAGTTTGAAGCAGGATAGAGTATCGCGGCCAAAGGCGCACGAGGAAGTATGGTGCGTAAAGTGCAAAGGCCAGGGCCATGACAAGGACCACTGTCCAGTATTCACGAACTACTTAGCAGGAGGGGGGCTAATGCCATTGAGACTAGAGGCATAGGCAAGGCCAAGTGCAACACTCACGTTATGGTGCACGATCTGTCAGATAGGAGGAAAACACACGACGAACAATTGTCATTTGTTGCATAAGTATACACAGACTCCCCAACAGTTGTTTTGTAATTTTTGCAGGTCGGTAGACCACGACGAGCGCACTTATCATAACTACGAGCTAATGATGGATCAGACTCCAGCTTATAGAATGCAGACAGAAACGCGAGCCCTCGACCTAGTTGTAGGGATGGCGCATGCCATATTTCAGGGGCGATGTCAAGGACGAGGAGGAATGGGACCAGGAAGGCACCAAATATAGTCAATTTGTTACAATTGCGGAGGACTAGGGCACTATGCCTGCAATTGTACCAACTCAACGAGGATATCCTATTCGTACTGTGCTCAGTTTGATCATGAAACAGTAGATTGTCCTACGTTGATCACATAGATGTGCGAAAAAGGGGTACTTCAGCCTCCTTCGACTCAGAATATCTAAATGATGAGGTCTAAACCACACGAAGAAGACCCAAATGTGAACATGATGCTCACAAGTGTTGCGACCACAGGGGAAGATAAGGGGAGGTAGCTCGATGAAGATACATGGGTTCGTAAGGCTCCTGCAAAGGAACCTGAGTTTGACTTAGAACACATAAAGGAGACGTCTATGAAAGCTAAGAAGAGTTTCACGGAGGCCTCCACTTTATGTAGTAAGGATCAACCAGAGCCAGGAATGGATCCTTCGATGCTCACTACCTTTCTGGAGACATGCATGAAATTGCTGCGTGACAACAAGGCAGTTAAGGGACTACAGGAGATGATCACCAAGTGTGTAAGGTCAGGAGAACTGCGTGTAGTCCAAAAGCTGGGAAAGCATGCATTGCGCATCGAGAGGGAAATGAGATTGACGGCACAAATTGGTGAGTACGAAATGGATCAGGTAAGCCTAGACCTGGTGTCAGACGCGAATGTGTTACCAAAGCAAACATGGGAACGCATGGGCAGGCCCGTGTTGTAGTGGTCCCCTATTTAATTACAAATGGAAAACCAACAAAAGGTTTTTCCCATGGGGAGGTTACAGGGGGTAGCAACTGATATTGAAGGCGCAAGCACACAAATAGATTTTGAAGTAATAGAGATTGTTGATGACAGCAATCCCTATCCCACGTTGTTAGGAATAGATTGGGCCATTGATATGAATGGAGTCATCAACCTGAAGAAGCAAAAGATGATATTCAAAATTAAATCACTACGCGTAGTAGTCCCACTAGACCTAGCTGAAGGAGCGTGCTACACTGAACTAGTGCGCGACGATAAAAGCGACAATGAACTGGATTGTATTTATCAGATAATGACACGAGGCTAGGATCGTGTGAATCTGACTGCAAATGGGAGAATCTCGTGTGAGCGCGACAACTCCTATACTTCGGATTCAGACGAAGAAGTAGAGCATTGGCGGAACCGACTGCACGAAGTGGCAACGCTGAATTGCAACATGATGATTAGATCACTACGTTGCGTAACGACGGAGGCAAGGGAACTACCAACATATGATGGAGTGACAGTGGTGGATGAATTCTTGGACAAATTTGAAAGCGCAGTACCGGAATAGCAACAATACGGTGTGCTGGAATGGGCACTGTGCTCAACACCTGCACGATGGTGGAGTACACATCAGGAGACCGTAGTAAATTGTCGCAAATGTAGAAAGCGGATGTGCCTACGGTTTGGAAGCCCCCAACATTGTATGGGAGCCAGGCAGCTAAGACGAAGCAGCTTGCATGCCCACCTGTGTCACTAGGTGCATATGTGTGCTGTACAGTCCACACAAGCACACCACAGACTAAGGATCGAAAATTGAAACCAAACATAGCAGCAGGAAAAGCGACGCACACCACAAACGTGCCACGTAGAAGCATTCAAGAAGGGATGCGATAGCCTGAACAAGATTCACCAGGCCAGACAAATTGATTGGGACCTGCGCATACTAGTGGTCCGACGGGCCTATAGGACCATGTACAAGAATATGAGCACGGAGACGATCCGGAAGATGATGGGCAAAGTCGAGGCCACAGTTTTGGGAGGAAGGAATCGTCACATAATTGGAACAATACGCGGGGACCAAGATGAAGGAATTATGAAGCCATGCAAAGTCGAACATATGCAAATTCAGGAAGCCATTCGACGGGGGAACCTTAAGTTTTGCGAACTCAAAGATCGGGTATGACTGAGGAAGAAAGGCGTGTTAATGGATGCAGAACTCAAAGAATTGGAAACCGACTCCGCGCAAGAATGCCGTGTCAATAAACTAAGCATGATAGGACAAGATATGGGCCGAAATACTACTACATCAAAAGATGTCCACCGAGAATTTGTGGCTCTTCTACCATGGCTGTGACCACACATTACCAGACAAAGTAACCAGGGGAGCGTACCGCATGAGGAAGAATGCACGACGCTGACTGTCGTGAGGAAAATTGAGGAGTGCCTACAGACTGAGCTAGAAGGTGCATTGAAGCCTTGCACAGGTGGTACAACCACCTGACTATCCATAGAGAGCACAGTCTCAGCACTCCAAGCAGTTGAAAGACAGCACAAGACTGTAAAAGAGTTTGTATGGGAGCGGCGTGATCAAGAGGTTGTGCACAGGATCAAAAAATCACAGGGGTCGCGCCCGTGCATGGGGGGCTACGCTACCATGCGGGTAGGTTGGAAAGTGACTGTTGGTGTCACCATTGATGACAAGATGTCCAAGTTAAGACAACGAGGAGCGGGCGGCAGGCAATTAATACACGAAGTCAGAACTAGATTTGGGACGATCTGCTGCCAATCTCGCATTATTGAGCCGAATGAGGGGGGAATGATCGAATTTGAATTCGAAAAGGCCTATAAATCACAGGTGGTTATCCACCGAACAACCCTTGGTGTCTTGAGAATCCAGTTGGTGCGCTATCAATTGGGTATGGACCTTACGAATTTAGAGGCTTTCAGAGCAAGTTTAGTGTTTGAGACATTGCCGAAAGAGACACAGGACTTCCTAAATAGAGTGATGTCGATAGCCGAGGGAGTTGCGCAGATCTCTACGCCGTCGGTGGGGGATGCACCAGAAATTCCTAAATCGCCCCAGATGCCAAGGCCCAAAAAGGATCCACAGGCAGTAGGACCAGTCTGCATGTCTCCACGAAATCCACGGTTTGGTAAACTAACTATGGAAGGCAAGGGCAAAACGATTAATCTTGAGACAAATGATGAGGAGGAGGATCTCCAAACCTTCGTAGAAGAGATTGAACTAGATGAAGAAATGGAAGAAGACATTCAACCAGTGCGTGTTGCAATAAAACTGCCCAAATATGTCCCCCCGTGGAGAGGGAAAGCAAAAGTACCCAAGGATTTGGATGTAGTTTAGAGTGTACTTGAAACCCCACTCCTCCCAGATGCAATTATGTTTGAGGGTTCAGTCCTGGGCTGTGTGCCCATGATGTAATTTGAAGATTGGGATTTCACGGACAACGAAAAGTTCCCACATTTGGAGACTAGCCAACTCATGAAACAAAGCAAGGAGGGGTGAGTTACAGTGCTAGAGCCACGGAAATGGATGCGCGGGGTGGAAGAGATCGGAGTACTCCACTTATTATGGATTCCACACTTTCATCGAGCACCAACCACGATATTTGTCATCAGTCAACTGCTTTGCCTAGTGCACGATGGATACTTGTGGCTGAAGGAGACTATTCCAATCACAATGGAGCTTATTCATAGGATTTCTTGGCTTTCATGTATGGAAAGGGACGTCGTGGAAATAACTGGCAAAAGCGGAGACTTGGCGCTCATAGAGGCCATGAAGAAGAAATATAAGTTGGAGAAAAAGTAGGGGGGCTACGTCATTACTAGCATTCAAGACAAAGGGGTGCACATAGCCACCCAGCTACTGGCAGGAAAAGTGATGATAAAATGTTGCAGCAACGAGGTAACAACAACGGTCATCGCGTTGGCTGAACAATTTGCAGAGGGGGTACAGTTCAACTCAGTGCAGTTCCTCTGTGAGGAGTTCTTGACGAACTGCAGGGAGGCATAGAAGCAAGGTAAGACCTTCCACTACGTGTGTTTTCTCTTATCCATCTTGTTGGTTGCAGGGGAATTGCCTAAGGATAGTCAGTTTCCTCCTCTTGAACAGGACTTGCGAGAGGCAGCAAAATACACGTCGCTTTGGGCGACAAAGGATGCCATGCAAATCCATGAGACCAAGATCTTCTGGATACTCATGGAGGCAAGTGTCTGGATGTGGATCAACAAAATGTCACACCTATCCCCCACAATGTATGACAATCTACGAAGCTTTGTAGACTTTAAGGCGGATATGCACAATGTGTATATCAAGGCACGGAAGGATCCGGAGCAGAACTGGACCAAACTCGCTTTCATCGTAATTGATGACGTTGTTTTGGCAGTTCTCGACTCATGGCCACCTGAATGGCGCGCCCCGGATCCGGCTGCATGCGATGAGACAACGATACAAAGAAAAAAGGACGCCTCCAAGTTGCTAGCACAACAAAAGAGAAACGGGCATTTCACCAAGGAGGTATGGGCTTCCTGCGAGGCAGCAAAGGCCTCCACAGAGCAGACCAAGGCCTCCGAAAAAGTAGCAGCAGCTGGGGCCACCATGACACACGAGGAAAGAGGCTTGGACCTCACCACAGGACAAGGGACAGACGACACGACGGAAGGTGCGGACCCAATCGCGACATCTACACAACTGAAACAGCCATGCGGTATGGAACGAACAAGGCCACGGAAGAAGACCAAAGCTTCCAAGCTAGATGGGGAACCTATTACACTGGTAAAGGGTGACCTATACGACATCGACAACACAGTTCACGAGGTCACCAGGGAAGCACTCCAGGAAGCAATGACGAAGCAGCAGAATGTGTTGGGGGCCCTCAAGGCGCAATTGCAGGGACTTTAGGTGTGGCCCCCACAAGAAGGAACGGTAGTCACCTACGGTGCCGCGGGTAAATCAATAACAGAGTAGCTGTTGTGTGCCAAAATGGCTAACACCATCGTGCTGCCAGAAGGAGCACTGACAGCAGACAGCACGGAGGACAGATCCGCGGTGGGTCAGATCAAGGGACTTGGTCTAAACTTGGTTGCCCTTCCACGGGATATATTATACCAGCTGCAGGATGGAGCGATAGTAGAACTCCATGCTAGGGAAGGAAGCGGAGTGCAAATGCTCAGTGAACAATGAATCAACATCGAACAACTTAGCCTACAACGCGATGAAGCGTTGGCACAGAACCAGCGACTGGATCAGATCGTAGAGGAAGCATGTCGCTGCACCCCAGAGCTAGAAATTGCGACAGACCTACCAATAGGAGTGTGGATCGACAAATTGGCCATTTGATTCTGCAAGACAAAGGAGGAAGCAATGAGGATCCAGCTAGACCTCAACCTGTAGATTGTTAAACTGCGATTAAAGGTGCAGTCATCCACACCCCTAGAATTTCGGGAACAGTGCGCTAACGCTATCCAAAAGTTGTTGGAGGAAATAAGACAGGTAATGCAAACCTGTACAACTCTGTTGGAAGAATCCTTCGGGGTCCTCACTGCTTTACAAGAGGACCCCACCGTACAACACTTGGAAATAGAGGCGTGGGAGCTTCAAATGCAATATGATAGTGTGTGTGGGATGATGCAAACAATGATCCTGACTCAACGGTTAGCGAAGCTACAGTAAGCGAAGGCGTTGAAGGAACAAGTGGATGTCGTGTGCCAAAATGAGGCAGTACTTAAAGCACGCATCCATCCTTGAATTGATGAGGCCTTCCTCATCACTGCAGAGATTGAAGGAAAGCTCACACAAATGAAAGTGATACAAGCTTTACGACAGGGATTTCCCTCTGATAGCGAGCATTCATTCAAGTGAGTAAAACAAATCCAGCAGACGGCAGAGCAGTGTGCTGCGGACCTTCGCACAACCCAAACACAGTTGGAAGGGCTTCGTGCCAAGATCACTGGATAGTGACTCGAGACGAGTCACGATGATTGTGTTGGGGGTGTGTTGGTCAGCAGATCCCCCACAATAAGGTTTTGGGGCTTAAAGCCCCAGTTTTGGTCAATGTGATGTAAAGATTTTGCGAAATGCAGGCGTGGAGCGCGAAAGTTTAGGATGAGTCATAGAGTTGTCCACCTTAAAATAATGTAATTTAATGTAAAGTTGTGTCGGCCTACCCATGGTTTGTGACCATGGGATTGTATAAATAAAGCGAGGCTCTAAGTGTAAAGATAGTTTTTTGGCAAGTAAGCAATAAATAGATGTGAAGGCATGGTTAGAGTATAGAAGTGGATTTGAAGTGTATTGGGTCATAGTAGTAGGAAGAGGTTCTGAAGCTAAGTGCGCAAAAGCCTAGTAGTGTCTGCAACAGAGTGCGTGGACCCTTGCAGCTGAGTGCGTAGGGAAGAGTCGAGTCTATATTGAATTGAACTTGAAGGGAATTATTAATAAAGATAAGTTTGATTCGGCATATTGTGCATCTATTTTGTTGATCTATATTTGATGTTGTGTTAATGGTATTTGTTTACTTATATGCGCACACTCGATAAACATTGGTATGAATGCTTATGTATGAAAATCCTCTAAGTAATTAATGAACAAAACATAATTAAGGAAGACTTGGGTAATTAACACGAGTCGTGCTACAATTAGAGTTGCGTGAGGGCAGTGACACACGACCCAAGGGTCTCGCTGGTGCACATAGCCCAGTAAGCATGAAGGTCAGATTGTGTCCCTATTACTACATATCAAACATCACGAGGGTGCGAAAACCTAGTTCTAGCACCCTCCCATACTACTTTGGGGAGACCTCAATCTACGCTCCGTGCACTGTTGCCGAAAGAGCGAGTAGTAGTGGGATTTGCTTGGCTAAATCACTTATGAACTTGGGTCAAACCCCACGTAACCAACACAAGACATAAATTCACACGTGCAACATAGGAGCTACGGCTCTTCTATTGATCACACAAAAACTTGATACTTATAACCTTTTCCAACTAGCCAATTCTCTAAAATATCTTGATATGCAACCGCACACTAAAAATCGTCTATCACTTAACTTGACTTAACTTAACACTCCAACACTCAACCCTCAACAATTAGTTAACCGAATATCTAATTTTAACGAACTCGTGGGGAATAATCAGCTTATTTTAACACATTATGGGATTTTAAGTGAAACGTGAAGTGACAACTAATCTATTCTGCCACAGTGATCTTTACTTTTCTTAACCTTCCCTTCACTTTTCTTAACCTCCTCTACAGGGTCCTTTGAACTGATTTGATCTGATTTCAGAACATTATAGATTGTACAAGGGAAACACCATTATCACCCAAGAAAGAACGCAGTACTGGTTCCAAAGTCCACAAAAGCAGAGGTGAAGCAACATAGAACGTTCTGGTTGCTGTTGTCTTGAAGGTACAACCCCTATCAGACAGCTGAGTAACAAAATCCGGTGTAATTCAGTAGATGAACAGGTGTATTTTTTAGGATATCCTGATTCAGAAAGCAGACGGATAGAGGGCCATCGCACAAAGATAGAACGCCGTACGTGACAGGCATGCATCTGAAGCGGATATCTGTCGCTTGTGTTTGGAAATGTCAACAACGATACAGACAATGATGCATGCAAATACCGTGTTTTTGCTTATATACGGAAATGTATAAAGTAGACATACATGATATACGCGAAGACATATGCAAAAAGAGTCATACAATCTTTACAGATATATCCTTTTCTTCCTTGTAATAAAAAACAATTATGGGTAGATGCAAAGATAAGTATGTCTGCGACTTAATAAAGATATGTATGTTTGGCTGACATAGAGAACAGTGGGTAGATGCAAAGATAAGTATGTCTGCGACTTAATAAAGATTTGTATGTTTGGCTGACATAGAGAACAGGAGGGATCTTTAAGAGCACAAAGAATAGACACTTAAATTCCTAATTGAAGCCTAACCAGATGGTATCCAGATAAATAAATTTCCATCCGAAATACAAACTGTGAGAGAATAAAAACCCAGAAGAGCAAATAATGGCCGCTGCGGTGAACCGACTTCCCCGTCTGATCTACAACGCCATCTTTTCTCCAAAAATTCAGCAAGATCACACACTGGCATAGCCGACCAAATCCGAGACGAAAGAAAACAACATCGGACTCAAGATCGCCCAGGATTCAAGTGAAATGTGAAGTACCAACAACTATTCTGTTCTGCCAAAGTAGTCTTTACTTTTCTTAACCTCCTCCACGCTATCTTCTGATCTAATTTATGTTGGAATGGCAGAGGAAACAAAACAGAAATTCACAAAACAGTAGCGGTTGATCATGTTAATTTATGTTGGAATGGCAGAGGAAACAAAACAGAAATTCACAAAACAGTAGGGGCTGATCACACAAAACATAATGTATTTAACTTTTTCCAACATGCAACCATTACAATCACACTCTCAAAATCGTCTAACTCAAACACTCATCTAACTCAAACAGTCAGTAAACTGACTCTCTATGTTTAACCAACTCAATCACTCAGTTGACTGATTCTCTGTATTTAACCAACTCCTATGATTATCTTATTTTAACAATTTCAAAATGCTTAAATCAGAAGTCAAAATGAGAATTGCACAAGGTAGGCACCATTATCACGCAGGACAAGAACATATGTACCGGTCCCAAAGCAGAAGGCAATCAACATGGAGTGTTCCAGTTGCTACTGTGTTTAAGATACAAGCCCTATAAAACAGCTTATTAACACAAACCGGTGTAATCCAGCAACGTTGATGCAGTTGAGTATTTCTGGGGATAATTACATAAACCCTTATTTATCAATAAGAAGTAAATTTATTAATGCAAATTGGTTAATCAGACTATCTAAAAACTTAAATCATCTACTAATTTTATTTATCTAAAATAGCTCATGTTATGGCGAGGGTTAAGTACAGAGCATTAATGAAGAAAGGCTAAAACGGAAATCAAATGGTGTGAAGACTTAGACAGGCTAGTGTTGGGTATTTTTTTTGCTTCCATGTTTGAGATGGGAAAATACCAAAACCATACAATATAAAACACAGAGACTATGCTCTGTTTCCTTACACCAGGATCTTTTACACAGAGAAGTCTTTTAAAAATAATTACACAGGACAGAGTATTTCAC
>APFE030861273.1:0-13025 GCA_000404065.3 Pinus taeda
TTCTAACTTTTCATGATGTTTTTCCCTTTCAGCCAGTTGAAATTGCAGAGTATCAATAATCATATTTTTCACTTCTAAACAAATTTTGAGTTTAGAAATCTCTTCATAAAGACCTTCTTCATCTATATCATCCCTGAAATCGTCATCTTTAAAAGCCATTAAAATTCTATAATTATTACCTCGTTCATCTTCATCACTATTTGAGAGTCCATCAATGTCTTCATGAGTGTAGTAGCTTTTCTTACTTACATTCTGTTTCTTGTTCCATCTAACAGGTTCCTTATCGTTTTCAAGCTTGTCTTTCTAAGGACACTTGGCAGCATAGTGACCGACTCTTCCACAAGCAAAGCATTTGAAGGGTAACTTACCTCTGAATCTTCCAACACCCCGTTGAAGGTTCTTGACAAAATTTGATTCTTCCTCTTCTTCTGACATATGTCCTGACTCATAGTAATCTCCTTTTCTTGAAGCCTTGAATGCAACTTCTCTCCTGTTTAAAGGTCCTCCTTTCCTCATTTCATAAGCGGTTAGAATTTTGTGTAGATGTGACATGGTATTTTTTTGTAGATTCTCCTTTTCTTCTATTTCAGAAACTTTTCATTCAAACTTAGGAGACAAAGATCTTAGAACCTTTTCAACCACAACCGCCTCTTTTATTTATTCATCCAAGTTTTTCATACAATTAACAATCTCATCTATTCGTACGAAATAGTTAGCCACACTTTCATCATTGTAAATTCTGAGATTTTCATACTGAATTCTAAGGGTTTGAAGTTTTGCTCGTTTTACCTGTTCATCTCCTTCATAGCTCAGAATGATCTTGTCCCATATTTCTTTTGCAGTTTTATACTGCATAACCTTGACGAATTCTGATTGAGATAGACATCCTAATAGAGTATTGATAGCCTTTGCATTTGTTTCAAACTACTTCTTCTCAGCCGGATTTGTGGGAGTTGTTGATGGAAAAGTGTACCCTATATCTTTGATATCCCAGACTTCTGTACCAAGAGATTGAAGATAGGCAGTGACTCTTACCTTCCAATAGATGAAATTGGTCCCAGCAAAAATTGGTGGCTTGATCGGTGCTTCTCTCTCATAGTTGCTCATGATGATAGATCTTCCTTCAAGCAATCAAGCTTCTTTTGAAGGACCTGCTCTAATACCAATTGTTGGAAATAATATTGAGAGGGCGGGGGTGAATCAGTATTATCAAACTCTTATCAATTTATACAAATATTTTCAGATCTGACAATTGAAACTTGTATATATCTTCCAAACTTATATTTTAATTTATTCTTCTGATGTTTGTCATTAATCTGTTTGTGAGAACCATAGAATAATGAGCAGGAACACAAAATAGACAGTCACACCAAGGAACACAAGATGTAAGGTGGAAACCCAATGTGGGTGAAAACCACCTGCTGCGATATTTCTCTATCTTCTTTCAATTAGAAACTTCTTCTTACAATGATTTTGCACTGGTGCAGTCTTTTACCAGTACACAGGATGAAACCTATAGAGAGCTACAACCCCCTTAGCTCTTGTACTAGCTGAAATACTAGTACGTAGGTGCTGACCTATAGAAGGCTGCTACCTTCTCCTTCCTTCCAGGGACCACATTTAATCAATTTTCAAACTGGATCCAAAACATCATGTACATGTGCATCACCCAATCTCCTTTAAACAAATAACTTCTCAGAATGCAGTAACCAGAAAATAACACCAGTAACCAGACACCAATTTAAACCTAGATCTTTGTAGAAACAGATAAAAGAGAGATAAAATATATTTCAAGAAAGGTCTACAACTTCACCGAAGGAAACCTGCGGATATCTGCACTTTTTCCATGATGAGACTGCGCAACTCTGCACCTGCTTCTTCTCTGGTTCTGCACACCTCCACATTGCATCGTTGCCGCTCTCTTCAGTAGATCTAACTTATAATGCTTCGGTTTCTCCTTGATTCAGATTCAACTATGTCTCACCAACTGATTATCAGAAATTCAAATCTTGCTCTTCTTAAGATTTTCATCACTTTTGATTAGCCAAATGATCTCCTTTCCTTTTTATAGGCTAGGCCTCACTCAAAACCATGGACCAAAACCATTGAGAAACAATACCACGGATCCAATACTTGGGTTCAATTCTTTTGGATGCAATACCACGAACGAAAACCATAGGATCAAAAGTTGTTGGACTAATATCATGAACTAACCATAAGATTTCCCATGTGCGTGTACTTTTCTTTGCATGAAAGTGCGTGAACTTTTCTCTGCATGAAAGGAACTTTTCTCTGCATGAAAGTGTGTGAACGTTTCTCTGCATGAAAGTGCGTGAACTTTTCTCTGCATGAAAGTGCGTGAACTTTGTTGCACTATAATTTATCATCTGAGATGAGTGGGTTGCCATCAAGTACAACATATGTATCATAATGCCAACACCAAAGAAATCAATCTTCAAAACTATAAATGAACTAGTGCAGGAATAATGTGCTTACACAATTCATGCAGAAACAATGCTAAGCTTTGAAGAAAAGAAATAACAAAAGATAAAATAAAACTTAGGTAAGCATGCACACCACGGATCCATCACATAGTGATTATAAATTAATCAAACCGAGACTTTGTGGAAGAATGAAAACATCTATTTAATTCACACCTTGGATTAAACAAAATCAACACACCTTTAACGAGAAAGAAGAATGTGAGGGAGAACGAGCTAGGTTAACTGGGCCCTAGCCAACCAACTTGTTTCTATGTTTATGAAACTGGAAATTCAGCTCTCAACGATATATCAACACAAAATTACAACACATGATTGAAATAACATGGTATAGTCCCTTTCTATTAATAATCAGCAAATGTACATAGTAAGTTTGAATCGAGCCTAGAACAAGGGCAATACCAGCAAAATTACAAAATACCAAAATTATAGTATCATTTTTATAGCTATCACTAACTACCATTTTCTATATGAATCCTATATTATAGACATCCTTTCAGACCTGCAGTTGTAACCAAATTGCATCCAGTGTTACAATCTAACATGGGGATTCACTCAATGAACCTATGACATATCACGTGTGTTCATGGCATTTAAGAAATACCCTTAGTTTGACTACATATTGGAAAATCCCTCTAAAAATCACATTATTTAACCCCCTACCAATATGAACCCAATACAACTTCCCTATTTAAAAAACCCCTACTTTCACTAGATATTATAAGTATCCATTTTTTAATTAACATTCTTTATACCCCTTTATATTTTTGCATTAATTTTAAGCTCCATTTTTTATATTTGCAAATATAAAAACCTTTTACCCCCTATATATCCCCGAATATAGTATGTCAATTTTACTCAATATATATCCCCCAATATGAACCCATGTGGTATGAATGTTTTTCCCCAATGAAGCCCCTGTGCAATATAAACCTTTCGGCTATAACAAAATAACAACAATAGTACATACTAAGTCTTTTGGCTATAACAAAAAGCTAAAATTGAGCATTCGTATGATAGCCTAATCTTCATTATATCCTTGAATTATCTCCAATCCGAGCCCAACTCGAGATGACCAATCCTGAATGAGATGTCCATGTTGGGTAGTGAGTTGTCACAACAGTTTAGGATTCACCAGCGATGGAGGAATCATACCTGCACTCGACCACGCTAACAAAATGATAGATATGTTTCTTATCAAACACTTTAGGAAAGGAAATATTAGTTGCAAATAATATTAAAGGTATAAAATCTATAAAAACAATTAATTACGAACATTCATAACCCTTAATTATGAAATATAAATATAGTGTAGGAAAAGGCATGATTCTTGGAATAATGCAGGAATAAGGAGGTTGCAAGGTTTAAAAATAGGTCCAAGGTTATGATTTTGAAGTGGAAAGGGGGTTAAAAAGGAAGAAATTTAGCCTACCAATAAATATTATTGTTATGTAGTCTCTGATTGTATTGGGACCCCTTAGACTCCTATATATAGAAAGGAGGTATTGTCATTTGTATCATCCAAGAATTGTTCATTTGTGTAATGTAAAGGAGGTTTCCCCTTGGAAGTCGTTGATTGATCTTTTCTATCTTTTTGTGAGCTGGTTTCATAACACTCTTTCTTGTACTTGAATCTTGACAAGGTCAACTTCCTTCCTTGTCTTGTCCTAGTCACCAACTTGGGATTTCTTCTTAAATTCCTCATTTTTGTTTTTCAAATTGTTAATCTCTTATATGGCAGCCATAAGTTTAGTTAGGAGCTTTTCTTCAAAATATTCTTCACTGTCTTCATCTTCTAGATCTTCTTTAGCCTTAATTTTATCACTCTTATATTAACCTTCCTTGATGGGCTCTGGATTTCCTTCTTGCTATCCATCATTTTCTTGACTAGAGATCGTTGTTAATGCTCCTTTTGAGTGAAGATCATGATGTTTATCCCATATGACTTTTGTTGATGAACATTTTTCAAAATTGGCCTTGATAGAATTAGGTAGCCCGTTAAAGATGGATTTCATTAGTCTTGTATTGTTTTCCTTGGATTTTCCATCCAACATGCTATCACCAATCACCGATTTCAAGACTTCAATGCCTTGAGTCTTTAAGAAATTCAACATTCTTGCTTCCCATATATCAAAGCTTCCATTGATCAGTGGTGCCTTCACAAATTGATTGACTTCAATTTTGGTGGTTGAGGGAGACACATCTTTAGGAGGACTGGAGACTTTCTTCCTTGGCTTCACCATTTGTGTTCTAATGATCAACCTTAAAGACATTAGGCTTTGAGTGAAGGTACTGGCTCTCATAGAAATTGTTGGAAATACTAAGAGGGGGGTTGAATCAATATTCCTTTTAAATTGTTTACTTTTCCCAATTAGATAACTTATATTTAGAACACAAAATGAACAATAAGAATAAATTCTTTTATTAATTTCTTCAATAAATCAAGTACAATATATGTAGGGCTCTAACCCTAGATGAAGACACCGATCTTCAATCTCCTAGGCTCCAACCTATATTGTGCCAAGAACCAACTTGGACTTCGAAGGCTCCAACCGTGTCAATTTAGAAGCACCAACCTCAAGGGATACAACCCTATATCTGGTTTAGGTTCCGATCTAGTTTCTTGAGGACTTTGATCCTCTAGGGCTCCAACCCTATCCTCCAAGGCACTAACCTTTTCTTTTCAAGGCTCCAACCTCTTGCACTCCAACCCTTGCTTTACTTTGTCAAGATATGTTAAATTGTACTTCACGGCTCCCAATGTCTTCTTCACCGAGCCCTGTCAATCTTCAGCAATGCCTTCACTTAGTCTCCATGTCACGTCATTAATGGCAACCTTATTCTTCACATGAAGGTGTCACCACTTCTCTTCATCATACCCAACCAAATTCTCCAAGTCACTTCATGATGACATCAACGCATCATGGTCTCCAATATTATCTCCCAGATCATCTTCAATATGTCTTCAAATGTCTTCAATAATGCCTCAAGGTGTCTTCAATAAATTTCCCAAAAGCTATCCAGGACAATGAAGGATTCTCCAAGGAATTCTCAAGAATGCTTCACAAGTCAATAGTTCTTTAGTAGTCTTCACAAATGAACAAGTAGTTGTCTTCAAATGTGGGTCCAGAATGTGCTTCACCAAGTGTGCTCTAAAGTATGAGTCTTGAATAGTTGCGCTTCAATGTTGTCTTCAACGTATTCAATTATTCAAGGGTTGTACAATAAGATATCTTCTACACAACTGCTTTATAAGATTGCACCATACTTTCACCTTGTCCAGTGTCCAAAAGCTTCAATTTCTTTGCTTCCCATGTCTCCAAATACCTCACTGTTCAAAGATCTAAGTACTTTAATTCAAGGTATGATTCAAATAATGACTGTTTTTAGTTTAAAGGCTTTTTTGCAATGGAGATTTCTTGAATTTGACCAAGCTTCCTTTTGCAGCTTGACCGAGCCAAATAATAGATTCAAACTTCAGAAATTATCCTTCGATCAGCTTCAGATTATTGCCTTATTTCCACTACAGACAGTACCACTACACTTCTCCAAAATACTTATATACTGTGTGTGGTAAGTGGTATGCTCTTCTTGACCGAGTTCAACAAGTCCAGGCTTCCTTGTATTTTCTATGATTAGGTTCTATTCTCAACACAGTCTTTGACACCCAAAACATAATTATCATTAAGCTCTTTTTCCTCATCGTTCAGTTCCCGAGGTGTGAACCCTTTATTGTTATCTGAGATAACTTCACCAAATTGGATAAGGCATATGCTTAAACAATTAATCTTATTTTTCCTCCCCGGGTTTTCTCTCCTTTTAAGCCTCGTATATGTATTGATCACTGAGATTGGATTATTTGAATGCTCACTTTTAAATGTTAATATACACTACTTTTTTGAGTTATATAAATATATACATCGGTTGGAGAGGCCGAATTCTGTTGAAGCCAACATACCTTTAGATATTTTTTAACATTTTTTATTTGTCTGCCGTGTGATGTATGCATTACTTCTATTTTCCATGTGATGGATAATAGAAGACCTTGTCTGCCATGTGAAAGATGGATCATATAAGATCTTTTCTACGCTGTGGAAACGCCCTTGTCTTCCATGAGAGTGTTATATCTCATGAAAATACTTGTTTGCCGTGTAAAAGGCCTTGTCTTTCATTGTATCATGTACAAGCTCCAATTATACATTGTCTATCATGTATGTCCATAGGAAACATGTATGCCATGTTTGTCTTCCATTAAACAAAGTAATTTTCTGTACATTGAAATTGTATAGGTGTATGATGTTTGCGTAGGTGTTTAGGAATTAAGATTTTAGAACTACTGTTTAGGATTTATAAAAACAAGTAGATATTAATATTTAGGGTAATAATGTCATAATGATATGCTTCATCCATGTCATCTCCATACGTATATTTTATGTGAAGTTAGCTTCCTTGTATCTACTGTTTTTTTTTTTTTATTGTTGATAGAATGTATTGTTTTCACGCTTGAATTTATCTTCTCACAGTTTTAGTTTATGTTAATCTAAAGATTTGAAAAGTGCACATTAAACTTCTAGTTTTAGGGCTAAGATTTATTCAACTTATCACCAAGAGCATATTAGGACATGCTTTATCTAGCACGTTTTGCTTCAACAAAATTTAGAGCATATTGTCAACAATTATAAGGTTAAGGCATCATGTAGTATAGGGTTTACATCAACCATTCTAGTACTTTATGGACAATGCTTAGAGTTTTATCATCTTCAACACAACAAGGATTTAGTTAATGCACTTGGCAACATAATAGTTAGTTCGAGGACTTCATTAGTAGGCTGACATATTAATGGCATCATTAATACCTTTACATCTTTATTAATGGGATCCCTATCAAACAAGAGGGACATTTCATTATGAGCAAGGTCATCATCATATTATGCATCATAGGAATAGTTTCCATCCCAATAATTCCATAGTGACATCAATGACAACCTTGATTAACAAAGTGGAACCTCATAGAAGCCTATAAATATAAGAGTCCTGGAAGTCATTTGATTATCATCATCAATTATTCTCATCTCCTCTTTTATTGTTTGGCTCACACAGATCTAACAAAGGAAAGTTCGCACAAGGGTCCATAATTACAAGATTGAGGCTCACACGTGTCTAGGGTTTCCATCTTCAAGTCGCAGGCACACCACTAGACATATTTGACTACAATCTCTCACAGGAAGTGTTTTAGAGTGTGATTGGGAAGGCCCAGTCACTTGCATAACAACCTGAAGGGAGTGACTAGGGTTTTGAGGCAGTTCTGCGAGGCTTAGTACCTAGTCACTCTCATGTAGTGTCTTAGAGTGCGATTGGGAAGGCACAATCACTCACATATATGCCTAAAGGGTGTGACTGGGGTCTGAGACATGTTTGGGTAAATTTGTCCTCAGTTGTGCACTTTTCATTCTTCAGGGAGCGATTGGAAGATTCATAACCACTGATATATAGTGCCTGAGGGAGTGACCAGGAAGTTACAGTCACTCACAAAATATCTTGATGAGTGAAACTAGGGTTTTGAGCTAGGGTTTAACAATTGATCGTAGTTTACCACATATGTCTGAAGGCTGAAAGGCTTCTGTGTGTTGTATAGTAATTCTGAAAGTCTTCTTGTGATTTTTATTGGGTAAATCTTGATTGGATGATTATGTACTGGGCTCATTATACTCTCTACTGAAACATTTTATCAGAATCTAATAAGAAGAATATTTGAAAGAGTTTTCCCCTTAATGCAGTTTTTCTATGGTCTTTGACCAATCTCATGTCTCTTGTTCTTCTGTTATTGTCCCATTTGTCATTGTATATATTGTTATATATTTAATTACTATTTATAATTGGAAACAATGCTAATAATTAGATGCATTTGTTAATGAAGAATTGAATTGGGTTGAAATAATTGAAACAACATAAAACAATCAGAAAAATTAACTAACAAGAAGTAGATAGGATGAAACTATTTGATATTGACTTAGACATTGATATTAAATTCTTAGCAACTCTTTATATATATATAGAAATTAGTTTGATTTGCTTAACTGAAAACTACAGAAATATTTAAAAAAAATCTTGAGTCCAGGTTTTAAGGCCATTTATGACTTTTTGCTCATATGTAGCACTATCTTTCAAATGATGTTTAATTGACCTAGATATTTCTTCTATTAATGGTTTCGATCCTCATCAACCAAATTCTTCTATAAATTTTGTTCCTATCTCCCATACCGATAGTTAATGTTGAGTGGTCCTTTTGATTCATTCTTTGATTCCTTTGGCCTCAAATTATTGTTGGTTCAAAACAACATACATTATTCTTTTATCCATTTTAGAGACTTTAGAAATGTTCTGTGGCTGAAGTTGTGTTTCCCATTCAAGAATTGATGTAATTTTTTCTTTAATGTACATATCTTCTTCGACTAAAGATTGAATCCTCTCTTCAAGATCCAAAGTATATTAATAAAATCTTGCAAATTTTGTCCACTTATTTATAAAAATTAGCCCAGTCTTTCCTCAATATTTGACTAACTTATATTTCTTGCACCTTAAAACTCTTCATACTATTTTTTGCTTCATGACTTTGAATTGATTGAGACTAATGAGTTTCAATTTCTTCCTTCATTGATCTAGTCATGGTTTCAATGTTGTTGTGAGATTCTTCCTTCAATATTCTAGTTTGGTCTGCATTTGCCTTTTAGATTTCCTCAATCTCTGCAGAATTGTTGACTTTCAATTCATTTTGAAATTGATTCTGTAAGTTTTCTCTTTCAATGGCGAACCCCCTACAAACCTTGTGGAATGGTTTTTCCAACATTATTCATTGAATAATTTTCTTTTTCTACTTCACTTTCCATACATTTTATCTTCTGTAGCCTATAGGTCATGGCAAGTTTGATGCATAGGTAACCCCACTCTACCCTGCAATCACCAGGATCTTCAAACACTCTTTTAATAACCATACATCTCAGCTTTCATCAAGCAAAAAAATCAAATTCACACCTTATACCAAAGCTAGCCGCCACCTATACACAGGTCCTTGGATTAACTGCGCGGTTCATATAAACAATATCCACACACTCTTACCGGTTTTCAGTTGGAATTATGAGCGCACATTAGTTGTAAAATCCTCAGGCACACAATCTAATTGACAGCAGGTGCGCAGACATTTCATACAGGAACTATCATAGGGGAACAGTTATGAAACAACGCTCTTAATGGAGTCACATGCACTAATACTGCGCACAAACACCTGGGCTATTCCTACCAGTTGCGCCACGGTTCATATACAGACATACATATATCCTTCTCCACGCAAGATTCGTTAATACGCACAGTTGAAAAAAACATTTAATTGAACCATGCGTCCCCTGAACCATGCGTCCTCTCAAATTTTCTGCAAGTCCAAAACTCACTATAGACAACTCCTTTACAAAAATTATTGTCTTTGCAGCCTCCTTATTTTTTTGAAAGGATGATGGATGAAAAATTGTCCCCAATTCATAGTATATTTTTTGATCATATAAGGTGCTCGGAAATGGTAGAAATAGTGAAATAGGAGGATGGCTATGACTATAGCTCTTCGAAAGTTTTCTAAAGAAGAAAAAACTTTATTTGATACTATGGATGAGAGACCGTTTAGTATTTGTGGATTGGTTCTGTCTATTACTCTTTCCTTGT
The DNA here is from genome assembly GCA_000404065.3 of Pinus taeda. Taxonomy (NCBI): domain Eukaryota; kingdom Viridiplantae; phylum Streptophyta; class Pinopsida; order Pinales; family Pinaceae; genus Pinus; species Pinus taeda. The sequence goes on from APFE030861273.1 coordinate 10,212, forward strand.
ACCTATTTTGCTTTAAGTAAATGGTTCACAGGTACAACCTTGTGACTTCATGGTATCTCAGGGGATGCCAGTTCCTATCTGGAAGGTTGTAATTTCCGCCATAATAATAAAGGACTATTATAACAACTATCCAATTGAATATATATATTTAAGCTGATGTTTCCATCCTCTTCGCTAGCAAGTTGCGCTGGTTCGAGACGCTGCTTCATTCTCCTCCGCCCCTTCTATTAGCCACATGTTATGTCGCTTATATTCCCCTATTACGCTGCTTCCATTCACGTACTGTTATGCTCGAGATGTTTCATGTCGTTAAACAGTGGGATGCCAAGACCTCGTAGTTGCAGTTCTGTAATGATGCCGATCTTAGGCCGCCGAGACACATAAATGCAACTAGCTCCAACAAGTGGGCTGCGAGACGTTAACAATGCCAGCGGTAATTGATTATATAAATTGAAATATATTTGTATGCCAGTATAGGGTTTCGTTAGAATAGTTTCCCTTTCCATTGTTGAAATTACCGCGCTCCTTTTCTTTTAGTGCTCTGCGTGCCAAAAGTTGAACAATGTAGGTATGTAGGTCTAGATAGTAAGACACACTAAATCTTTTTATCTTCTGCCGATAGTAAAAGAGCTACTGTCGTGCCCAAACATCAATGGTAATGTTGTTTACAAGTTGAAAGAATCTGCCGTGGATATTGCAGAGAAGTTTCCATGTGGAGAATACGTATATGAAATCAAAGGTGCTTTAAGGGACTATGGAGCTGAGAGTGCCAGAAACATAAACCAACCAAAGGAGAGAAGAGAAGTCACAGAAACTGTCAGGAATATAAATCATGGTGTACATACACAGATAAACGAGTTATTGGATACTAAATGCATAGAGAGGGGATACTAAATGCCACAAACTCAGTGACGGTTTTGGCTTTTCTAATTTGCGACGATTGCTTTATTTTTACTGTTCCTCGTCAATAGATGGGTGCATCACAATGACTTCACCATAGTTTTCATGTATTTAATTGGGTTTTCTAAAAGCTAATTTATGTTGACGGCTCGATCTTCACTAGTATTTTGCAAGGGATCGTCACTTCCAAACAATTGCTGAGAATCATCGAATTTAATTAAAATATAAATGTCATGGTGGACTTTTGCTAGACTGGCTAGGATCAACAGAGAAATCATGATTTACAAAGAGTTCAGTATCATGATATGGATTTCGTATTGTTTAACTCGACCAGTGACCAGGTTGTATTGGTCTCACATTTCTGCAGCCACCAGAAGTTTGGAAAATCTATATATATAATTTCCCTCGTGTTCAAACTAGGTATAGCATATCTACAACTTGCAAGTACACTTATAGTCAATCAAACCCGAAACCCTGCTGGCATAGTAAACATGAACCCGAGAAGCCAAAATGTGTTGAGTCATATACAAATTCCATCGTCCATCATGTATATTATTCAAAACTATTCGATAAAATTCGTCATGGATAGAAAATATATAATACTCAAATAAATTTTTTATTTATACTCGGCAATTGAACTACAAGACGGTATTCAAGGCTGCTTCTACTCAAAAACTTGGATAACTATTCGATAAAATTCGTCATGGATAGAAAATATATAATACTCAAATAATTTTTTTATTTATACTCGGCAATTGAACTACAAGACGGTATTCAAGGCTGCTTCTACTCAAAAACTTGGATATGCTTATATGGAAATGCTGGTGTCATTCGCTTCTCAAATTAATTTTAACCACTTACACATATTATTTTTGCAATAGGAAAGCAAGAACATTAAAAATGATATGTTGGATTTGCGATGATATAGTACCATCAAGCAATAAGCACCAAACACAGCAGAGCATTAGTGGCAGTGAATGCCTACATAACCATGGGAAATCTGCTCATTATGTCATTGATGTTATATAGCTCAATGCAAACGGTAGCTAGCATAAAAATAGATCATTAACAGGTGAAGCTAAGAGGTTGGCGTTCAAGTAAATATAAGCAGGAGAGATAATACAGAATCCGAATGATATAAAATTCGATAAAGCGTGGATTTATTATATCAGTTGGGATCTTCATTTATGAAAAATAGATTTATTAATACCAATGTATTATTAATATAGATTTATAATTTGACTAATTATGAAACAATAGTTTAGAAATTTATTTTTTAATTTGTGTTAGAGTTTTTCCAAATATTTTTATTATAATTTGTTTGAGTTGTAATTTTTTTATTGGAATTTTATGTAATTTTAAAAGAAGAAGAGTTACATTGTAGTGTGACAAAGATTGTCTCTTGGTTCAATGTCATATAATTATGATAACCACGCTCCAACATGGCCTTGTGACAAAGATTATTTCAGTCTCAAAATCAACAATGGTCGACCATGGTCAATATGAAAATCAATCAACCATGGTCAACCATGTTTATTTTAGGGTATTTATCTTAGGGTTTAAATATCTTTGGTTTATAATATTTATCCCTTGGATTTAAAATTATTGCCTTGGGTTTATAATCACTTGGGTTTTTAGTATTAATCCCTTGGGTTTATTGTTCCATTGGGCCTCTAATATTTATCTTAGTGTTTATATACCTTCAGTTAAATATTATTCCTTTAATACCTTGGGGTTTTAGAATTAATCCTTTAGGTTTATAATATCTATCCCTTGGGTTTATCAATCTAAGGGTTTATACTCCTAAAGTATAATATTATTCATAAAGTTTATAATATTAATCCTAGGGTTTAATATAAATTCCTTTGGTTTATAATCATGGTCAATAATGCACAACCATGGTCTAATGCCACA
>APFE030861275.1:1896-11903 GCA_000404065.3 Pinus taeda
GCATGTAATTTTTCTTGCAACCAACCAACACAAATTTGAAAGCCAAGATAGAAATGAAACCTAGATCGAGCATGATAAACTAATTATCAAAATCAACTAAACTAAGGCGAAGATGAGGGAGGTTAAACTAGTTAAAGAAAATGAAGTAGAGACTTTATGAGAAACCACAAATTACATTAAAACACAGAGGAAGGAAATAAACGGTGTACCTGAAACCAATTTGGAATAGTCAAAGAAAATAGCACAAGGAGAAGGAGGATTTGCATAGCAGCGGCAATAAGAGCGCATTGTAATATAACAACTCTTCCCTTGGCGGTTCGTGCTTCTTCTGCATCAAATCATAAATGAATTTACTTCGATATATACATACAAAGGGACAGACCGTATATCTAAATCAATAACTGAATCAAGAAATAGCAGAGGATCTTTTGGAATAGTTCCAGACCAAATCCATTGTTCTCGATAGATTGGATGTAGCAGAGGATCTTCTGGAACAAAAAGAGAATTCATAAAGATCCATGATCCATTGTGCTCATCAACAGAAAGGGAATTCATCAAAATTGCATTTAACAGAGGATCCTCTAGAATGGAATAGACTAGAGGTCCAGATCCATTTTCATCTTCTCCTGTCAACATACAAATTCTGGACATTAAATTTTACCTATAGAGACTCTCCACAAAGACATAAGAACCAGACACCCAAATGGAGGCTCTTCCCAGAAAACATATCACAAACTAAATTTCTTTTTCCTTTAACATAAAGTAGATAAATGATATGACTGATTCTCTATACCTCTTTCTCTTTCTTTTTTTTTACAGATCAGCAGATATTTCAGCTTTCTTTGGCTTTTTACAAATCAACAGATATAATTTAGACAACACCGCTTTCAGTCCGGCTTCTCAAGCGTTTCCGACAAACTCATGCATCATAGTTATTTCGATTTCAGTCAACTCATCTTTTATTATAAATCAATTAAGCCAACTCATCTTTTATTATAAACTAATTAATTAGCTCTAAGTCAAAAAAATTAAGTAATGGTAAACTTCCCTCGTATTTGAATTTCCGTTATTTTGGATTTTTTTTTAATTATTATTTCCATATATGTAATTCTTTAACTACTTAAGTTGAAATTGAGATGACATTTAAATTAAAATTCATATTAAGTAATAAGTAAATAAACAAAATATTTTAATGGCCATAATAACTAACATAATTTTATTTCATTTTGAGAAATATAAAATAATTAGAAAAAAATATTGTTATCTTTTTTCTTTTTAATATTGGGGAGATTTGTAATTCATTTATTTAAAATTATCTAAATACCAAAATTGGATAAAATATTTGAATATTTATACCAACTAATATCTTTCAATATCTACTCTATATGCATATTTAGACACACATACAACAAAACAAATATTTTGATGTTGATAATATAAAAATCATTTCAATGTGCACCTTAAATAAAACTTCATCGTAGCAAAAATGATGTACAAAATTTACACAACCATAATAATGTGGGTTCTTCTAGTGGAACTAGGTTTTGGACCCTCTTGCCAAGATCGGGAAACCAATAGGTCATTTCTTGGAAGCTAGGGTCAAAGAAATATCTATTGATGGACAAATCCAAAGTTAGTAGCATATATAATTGGTTATCATAATACCAAAAAAGCCTTTGAGGATTTTCCCTAGGGCTAATAATACAAGCCATTCAAAAAGACATTTCAAACATTTTTCTTTCCTTTGGAGGTTGTTGAGGCATCAAGTGTGCTATTGGGCCACAATTGTGCTAGTGCATCTTTTGGCTCCTCCTGAATGATAAGATAACCATAAGAACTCAAAGCTTTATATGGTTGTGCATTATTAGCTACTCCACTCACTTGACATTTCAGTTGCATATCATCAATCATGTTACTTAGTTAGGGGAGAATCCACAGTAAAAATCATTTTTCGTCAACGTTTCAAATCCCAACTGGGATCCATAATGAGGAAAATAGAATTTGATTTTGGGATGAGACGAATGTTGGCCTTGTTTCAATAATATTAATTTTTTATTAATTATTGATGAGTTAATTATTTATTAAATGTTAAAATATATTAAATTAGTTTCATTACTATTTTAATATTAAAATAAGTAATTAATTTTAATTTTAATATAATAATCTTTATTATAAACATTTAGTGATTATTATACTAATACTACATATAAATATTTGAATTTTAATATATGTTAGTATAATATAATATTATTAATTATAAAATAGTATGTGAAATAATCATTATTAGTATAAATTGGTATTTAATGAATAATAATCTTTAGTATATTGTATTAATATTTAATATATAATATATATAATATATGTTAGTATAATATTTATTATTAATATATATTGGTGTTTAATCAATAGAAATATTAATGTATTGTATATTAAAAATCAATATTAATAATTGATAATTGATAATTAATAATTAGTTAATAATAAATAATTAATAATAATAATGGATAATTCAAGTCAAGACCTAATAATTAATATTAATAACTAAAATAGTAATCATAATAATTAATAATTAATAAATAATTAATAATTAATAATAGTAGTTGATAATTCATCTAAGTGTTAATTATAATAAATAGCTTAACTAATAAATATACTTATTTTGATGAATAATTTAACTAATTAATAGATTTATTAATAGCTTTTAATTAATATATCATAATAATGATTTATAATAATAGTTAATGATAAAGTAATAGCTATTATCATAATTACTAATGTAAATATTGTAACTAAGTACTAGTTATTATTATTATTATAAGAATTAAATTATTATAGAAATGCTACTAACTACTAAATATTAGAAAGGGAGAGGGAAATCTACCACTAAATGTTAGGCTTAAGATGTACTGTTGACCTTAATTTCTCTGATTAGGGAAGCCAGCTTCCACTAATCTCCATACCATTGTCTCTATTTAGATTATGCGGATGTTTCATAATTTCAAGAGCTTCTCTAATCTTTCGTCTATGATGTCGTTCTTCCCTTGAAACAATTGAGGCGCTTTCCAAACAGACATGGTGCTTTGTTTTTTTGGAGTGTTCTGCCAAGACTGAGGTACGAGAACTTTCATTCCTAATATCAGCTCCATCTTCCTTGAGTCTTGTCTACAGGGAGAATTAAAACTTGATATAAGTTGCTTGCGTTATGCGTCTTCCTGGCATGAATTTCCTTGTTATGCGCAGTCACTTTATCCAAATCCATTGTTTGAATTTTCACTTTGTCTGATGATGAAGAACAATGACTTAGAATGTTCTCATTTGTGTTTATTCTCATGGAGCCTGATCCTTCTAAGTCTGTCGAATTTTCAATGGCATTGTTAAGATTTTCACATTTAAATAAATTGGAAAATTTCTTGTGCTATCTTTTCTAAGCAATGTGTCCTTGATTAATGGCTTTCAGAGCAGCCCTGGCATCAACAATAGACCAGAGATCTTTGTTGATGTTGCTGGCTAGTTTTAGGTGTGCTGAGAACGCTGAGCATCCAAGATTATCCAAAGAAGCCCTAACCCTCTTAATTTCTGCCCAAAATAGAGAAATGGTTAGTTGAAAAAATCCCTTGCTATTAAATTTGTTATGTAGTCTATGATTAATTTGTGTAAATGGGGAAATGAGATTATTGTCACGACAATTCTTAAGAAATTGCACGTCTGAAGCTCTTCTTTCTATCTTCACTCTTATTTTTTCAAGTAAAATGATTTCACTCCATGTCTCCCCTTTGTATAGCGAAATGATTATGGACTTAAGACATTTGTGGTTTATATCTTTTGACTTAGTTACCAAAGAATCCACAGTAAAAACCATTTTTCGTCAACGTTTCAAATCACAAGCGGGATCCATCATCAAGACTTCTTGAATGCTTGATAGTAGAAGAGACTAATTGAGGGATTAAATAGTAATGAGGACGGTAGAATTTCGTTTTGGGATGATATTAATGTCGGCCTTGTTTCAATAATATTAATTTTTCGATTAATTATTGATGAGTTAATTATTTTATTAAGTTTATTAGAAATTATTTATTATGTTACTTATTATTATAATTAAGTTTATTATATTTATAATATTTATAATAATAATTAATTAATTTTAATATAATAAATTTACTATAAATATTTAGTGATTATTATACTAACACTACAAATAAGGATTTGATTTTTAATATATGTTTGTATAATATAATATTATTAATTATAAAATAGTATGTGAAATAATCATTATTAGTATAAATTGGTATTTAATGAGTAGTAATCTTTAGTATATTGTATTAATATTTAATATATATAATATATGTTAGTATAATATTTATTATAAAATAGTATGTGAAATATTCATTATTAATATATATTGGTATTTAATGAATATTAATGTTAGTGTATTGTATATTAAAATTACATAAAATAATAATTATTAATAATAATGGATAATTCAAGTCAAGACCTAATAATTAATAATAATAATTAAAATAGTAATCATAATAATTAATAATTGATAATAATAATTGATAATTCATGTCAAGTGTTTAATTTTTATAAATAAATAGCTTAAATAAATAATATATTTATTTTTATGAATAGTTTAACTAGTTAATAGATTTGTTAATATCTTTTAATTAATACATCATAATAATGAGACATCTGAAAATATCCTTTATCCATATTCTGAGACATCTGAATTCACAAGCTGATCTGGAAGCCAATCTTTGCTTAGCCCATAGCCAAAGAACTCTTTCAGTCAATTCTGAAGAGTCTCTCTGCATCATTCCATAATCTTCTTAAGACCTTCACTTTCAGCAAATCTGTTCACTCTGCTGCACTGGGGGATCGCACTTGTACTAGTAACAATGGGCTTCTGCAACAGGCTATTCTCAGGTTATCCTCCAATCTATGATTGGTTGTTCCTGTCACAGTTTGCCCATGATTCGCACCTGGATCCATTGGTAGGCAATCAATACAAAAATGATTAGATGCATTGGAAGCTAAGTCCTAATTAGATGCATTGGAAGCTCAGTCCTCATTAGATGCATTTGACAGAGAGTGAATGTCTGAAGACAAGTAGACAACAAGTTTCGAGTTTGATCTAATTGCATGAAGGGTACATTCTATGTATGTACTATAGTTGTTGATGATTATGGTATGAGCACCGAGGGCTTTGTTGTAGCATATTGGATTATCATCCTGTAATTCGTCAAGGATTCAACCTAAGTTTGGCATAGGTCGGTTGGTAGCATCTTGGGTTGTGCGTGAGGGCACTGGTCTTCATTGTTAACAACTACAATATTACAAGCTTTTGATTCCAGAGCAGAGACAAGGCAATTCATTTGTGTTAGTGGATTGAATGTACTACTATTAGGGTTGTTAACAATTTAACTCAAAATCTCACCTCCAAACAGCGGAGCAAGATCATCTATGTTCACTTTTCGAGGCTAGCTACCTTGGTTCAACCAGAAGTTGGTATGTATTGCCATTGTCCATGGATTTAGTGGAAGGACGAGGGGCAGGAAAAGGTCGTAAACGTATGTACAGAGCAGCAACGAACGGAGCAAATCCTATTCCGGAAGATTGGATGAATCTCAGATAACAAAAGGTCGTCCAAACAATTCCTGCGGTTTCAAAGCACCTCCAATCATGGATTTAGGGACACAATTCCACCAAAGGGCGGTCCATTCATTTCCGCAAGCATCAAAGGACCTTCAATCGTGGTCCGACCTCAAATGATGAAACCCCTTTCTGTGTAACAAGAAATTCTTGGTCAAGCAATGATGTATTGTCCAAATACACGGAGGCTGTTTTGCGTCCTATCAATGCAATTTAACCGTTAAAGTCAAAAAACAAATTTAACATAATAATAATTTAAAATCAATTAATTAACTCATCAATAATTAATCAAAAATTAATATTATTGAAACAAGGCCAACATTCATCTCATCCCAAAACCAAATTCTACACTACTCATTACTATTTAATCCCTTAATTAAGCTCTTCTACTATCAAGCATTCAAGAAGTCCTAATGATGGATCCTAGTTAGTATTTGAAACACTAATGAAAAATGTTTTTTACTGTGGATTCTCCAGTGAATAAGTCAAAAGATATAAGCCACAAGTGTCTTAAATCCAGAAACATCAGTCATGATCGAAGGGGAAGGGCATATGGGAAGCGGGTGAGATTGAAAAGGAGTCTATGCCATCTTGCGAGCTAGTGCGGGAATGGGAGAAGCGGATAGGAGAGAAGGAGATGTCAAAGGAGTGGATAAGGTCCTATAGATATTCGTGGACACTCTTAATTCATTAGAATTAAGAACCTTCTTTATGGAAGCTTATTTGAATTATTGTTGCTTCGATACTTGTCTGGCTAGTAAGCTTTTAAGGCCCAATACCGACCACCTAGATTCCTTAATTCATCAGTTTCCATGGGGGATACATTGTGTGGTATTCTTTCATGAATATTTGGAATGAAGAAATCAGATTTCTTCATCAAAATCTACAACATTTGGATGACGCTCACGACCACATCCATCACCTCCATTTCTTACACATCGACTCTCCTGAACCATAGTAGTAGGTGGGAGAATGAGGAGGAGGAATTTAGAATCACTAAGGTAATCGTAGCTTTTTCTTTGGAAGGAAATAAGAGTATGATAGGTTGAGTGATGAATCATGAATGAGTTGGCTGATAAAAGAAATAAGAAATATTTAGACATACATAATATTTTCCATCGCCAAGTAAGTGAATGAGGCATTAACGTTAAGTACAAGGAGATTTTACAGAGGATATGAAGTAGTGGATTAGACATCATGAAAATTGATGGATTAGAATACTAACTGGACATATTAAAGGTGGATGAGAGCCACTTTCCATGTGAATGCATGGTGATGATAAATGCATTCAAGAAAACCACAAATTTCCACCCAAATTAGGGGGAATTTTATAACAACATAACATTTATAAAGAGAAAAAAATTGAATTTAAAATATTTTTTCCTTCGTTAATTTTTTTTTTCCACTCATTAATAACAAGGAGATGTTAAATTTCTTTAATACTTAATGAAATTTCATACCAAACATTTAGAAAATATTGATGGCAAGAACAAATTCAGTCTAAATAATAAAAAAAATAAAGTGAGGATATTTCTCATTTAATTAATTTGTTCTTTCTAATTCAATGACAAGATGGAGATGTATAATTCTCTCAATATTTGACATGAATTAGAATTTAAAATACATTAACAAAAAGGTAATATTTGCAATTATGTATTTTGTATATAAAAGAATTGAAAAAATTATAACGAATGATTCAAAACTTTTAACGTTCTCTATGTCAAAATGAAGGAGACGTGTAATTTTTTCCTTATTTACCTTGGAGTTTACATATGACATGAATGTGTGTGTCTATGTGTCTATGTTTTAGTAGGATAGATAGATATCCAAATTTAAACTATCTATATATTATATTGGTGAATCAAAAAAAATATTATGATTAAAACATTTAGTGGTGCATGGCTAAAAATGAAAGAGATGTCCAGTTCTTTTTTCATTTAGTTTACCTTGGCGAGTGTGGAAAAACATGGTGGATCAATGGGGGAAGAGGCCATAGACAAGCTGTGTAGGACACCCAAAAGATTCTAGAGATATGTAAATGAGATTATTGCCTGAATGATTGTTTTTTTTAGAAGTTGATTTTTCTAGATACGAGAGTTTGGGAATGTGGTATTGGAATGTGTACTATGCATACACCGCTAACCTATACATTCTAATTCGAGTGGTTTCTTTAGAGTGAAAGGATAATACAAGCTATAGGGGCTTGTGCTTTGGTAACTATTGTGTCCTAACTTGCACGATTTTTCACCTCATTGAGCTCATACGGTGGTGAACTATCCTTTGGATGGTGAGACGTGGTGTAGACAGGAGAACTATTAAATTTTCTTGTTGTAGGAGTTTAATTGGGGTGGTTTTATTATCTTCCTTGTTTAGTAAGAAATATGGCTCTGCCTCTAGGCCCTAAGTGTTCCTTTGTAAATGGAATTTTTGATGTGGTAGTCATCTGTCATTTTTGGGTTTCCTCATCTTTATGCTTTCAATAATTTTTCATGGTCCCTGTCATGATTCATCTTTAGTGGTATTTGTTGCACGTATCTATCACCAAATTTTCTTGGGGTTGAGAGATGTAGTTTGAGGTCTCGGGCTCACTTCCTCTTTCCTTGGTTTCTTGTGTAGGAATTTACAGGGTAATTTCCTCAGACAGAACAGCAAAAGGAAACAGCTCAAAAACAGATCACATATCAATACACCAGTATTTTGACGTGGTTAAAACCATCAAAGATGGAAACAGTCCACGACCTGAGCCAACACGGCCACTTCAGGCAATTTATTAATAAAAGAATGAAATTTACATAAGCTTCTCTTGTGAACGGTTAACCTACAAATGACCCTCCATGCGCTTTAAATAAAATTCATGGACCAATCGAGTGTTAAGCCACGGATCAAGTGTCGGTAATACCGAGGAGAGAATGGACCATTGGATCACTACATATTATGACTGTCGGATTGTAAGTTACAAATGTACATAGTAAAGAAACACACTTTACCTAACTCTATACTAGACCAAGTTATACTTAACTATTCCTATGTGTCAGAATATCCTAACATCCCCCCTTAAGAACAACTTGGGATAGGATTGAAGGATTTACAAATATGAGACAATAGGAGAAGGAAGGAGGACCTAGAGCCTATCCCCCCTTAGTGACAACTTCCTAAACTCCAACCATAAATCGAAGTTTAGTAAACTTCACCTCTGTGAGAGCCTTTGTAAAGATGTCTGCAACTTGATCACTTGTTGAACAATATTGCACTTCAAGAACAGGGTCATGAATGAGATTTTTCATGAAGTTCATGTGTATTTCAAGGTGTTTGCTACGTTGATGCTAGACTGGATCTTTGCATAGTTGAATGGAACTTTGATTATCACACCAAAGTGTAGTCGGATGCTACTACTAAAACCCAAACTCTAATAGGATCTGATGAAGCCACAATGCTTCCTTACTAGCCTCTATGGCACCACAATACTCTGCTTCTGCTGAAGAAATAGAAATGGCAACTTGTTTCTTGCAAGCCCATGTAATAGGTCCTGAACCAAGAGTGAACACATAATCGGCAGTATACTTCTGATCATCGGGGTCACTAGCCCAATCGAAATCAGTGAAACCAACCAATAGAGGAGATGCTTCAGCACTGTAATGAATGCCAAACTGAACTGTACCTTCAACATAACGAAGTATTCTTTTAGCCGCTTTCCAATGACTTTCACGTGGGGTTTTCATAAACCGAGCAACATGACCAACAACAAAGGAAAGGTCGGGATGAGTATGGGTTAGATACAAATGCTTTCCTACAAGTTGACGGTATAAGGTGGCATCAACTTCAGGGGAAGTATAAGTGACTGAAAGTTTGACTCCAGACTGAAAGGGAGAAGGAGTTGGCTTCCAATATTCCATGTGAAAAAAGAGTAGAAGACCACAAGCATACTTAGATTGGGAGAGGAAAATACCTTCCTTGGATTGCAAGACTTGAAGACCGAGAAAATAGTGTAAGTGTCCTAAGTCTGTCATTTCAAATTTCTTTTTAGGCTGGACTTCACATGGTTTATAAGGTTGGGATCACTACCAGTAAGAATAAGATCATCAACATAAAGAACAAGGATGATAAGAGAGTTTCCCACTTTCTTGGTGTAGACAGTATTGTCAGAATAACACCTAGAAAAGCCAGATTCTAAAAGAAAGCCATCCATTTTGGCATACCAAGCCCGAGGAGCTTGCTTGAGACCATAAAGAGATTTCTTAAGTCGACATACAAGGCTGGAGTCTGTTTGGATGAAGCCAATGGGTTGTTCCATATAGATTTCTTCATGCAAGTCCCCATGCAAGAAGGCAGATTAAACATCCATCTGATGGACTTCCCAT